>NCQV01062956.1:3472-28865 GCA_002740545.1 Lophocereus schottii
AATCGAGGAAAAAGATATCTTACTGAGGTGGAGTACAGTGTCGCTTGCCTTCACATTTTATTAAATTGTAATGAAGTGCAACCATACTTGGAGTAAGTATATCAGTTCCTGAAAGTTTCATTTGAATACTTAATAATTGTCGAATAATAATTGATTAATTTCATTCGTTAAACAGTATAGCTGGTTCAGACATTAATTTCGCGGTCATAATCCAAATGCGAGTGATGTGAAAGTTGTCTTGTTTATCGAGGTAAATTTTACATAATGGTTTGACTATAATGTAAGTAATTTTTCTTAAGTAACCTTCAGCTCCTAAAAAACATTTTTGTAACTCTAAAGAGGATTATCTTCTTTTTTTCTTCGTAGGTCAATTTTTATTGGGTGTTTAATGATAAGAGGCAAGATTTTTTGATGAACTTATCTCATGGACCGATTATGGTAGTGGAATGTTTTTCTGGGTATAAAGTTAATGGGCACCAATTTCATACCAAAGCTAGAAATGAAGGTAAAGCAACATATAACTGTGTCGTGCGTGTCAAAGGAGTTGGCGAAGGTGATAAAATATTAGGGGATTATTATGGCATACTTCACGAAATTATTCGTGTTGAATTTACGGATGAGCCAATTAAAAAATGTGTACTTTTTAATTGTGAGTGGTTTGACCTGGATGTTCTTCGGGGGCTACGTTATACTAAATTTACCCCATATCCCAAGGTTATTCATACCAGACATTATAGAAAGTTTAACCCATTCATATTTGCTGATATTGTAACCTAAGTGGTATATCTTAAGTACCCTCAGGGGATATCAGGAAAAGCGAATTGGTGGGTAGCTATACCAAACAAACCTCGCGGTGCTCCTATAGATAAGGATAATCTAAAACTTGCCTATCAACAGTTAGGAATGACAACCATGAATGTAGATAATGTAATAACCACAACATTAGTCGATAAAACTGCAAAAGCTGATGATACTGATGGACATGATTGGAGTGATGATCATGATGGGAATGGTGAACATGATGATGGTGATGAAGAGGATGAATAAGGTGAATGGGAGGATGAAGCTGAAGACACTGATGATGATGAAGAAGAAGAAAATATGGCATTGCAAAGTGGTGATGATGATGATGACGATGTGTCCCACAATGATTGATTTAATCTTTTCGTTGCATGGATATTTATGTATGTGTATGTAGTTTTTCTTAATTGCAAACCTAGAAAAATAATTGTATATATGTACTGTAATTTTTTCACTGACAATACTATGAATATTTGTGCAGTTGTATTTTTTATTTTGTTCTTATTTGTTAGATGTCTGGACTCAATGGTGGATGTGGTCGTGATCGAACAGTTAGCAATGATGCTGGTAGAGAAGCACCACAACCGACCCCATAGTATGATCCTACTGATCAAAACTATAAAACAAACACCTTTAGTGGAATGTTTGGAGGTTTTCTTGATCCAACTCAACCATTCAGAAATCATTTTGGTAGTATGAATGAGCAACCCCATATGTAACCGCCTCTTTTTGGTGCGGGTATGCAGTCACCAATCCAACCCAATATTCCTTACATGGGTGGTACTTCAGATACTCCATTACTTTATCAACAGTTTGGCACTGTTAATCCATATTTCAACTGTAATCAGATTATGGGACAACCTAGAATGCCAAGGCATTCAGTGCACAGCGAAGGGGTCCAAATGAAGGGGTAGAAAGAGATAAACACAGTCCTGCACTTGACAGTGAAACTGCAAGTACCAATAATAAGATATATTTACAATTCGATGGTGATACGTAAGTTCATTACAGACTTTGTAACTTCTTCAGAAATCATATTCTTTTAATACCTACAGTAATTACTTTTAACAAATTCTTTTTTTGTTCTCAGTGTTGTTCCATATCGGGGCGTATTCAGAAAATTGTTGAAAGCTTTGCAGGTAAGTACCCACGTCCTTGGACCACGTTGGGCGAAGTTCTACAATCTCAAAGAGACATATGATTTAATGAGTTCAAGGTTAATTATCTGTACAATGAATATGAAAGTCGTCATTGGATTGTTTGAGATGTTTAATTACTAATATACTTCAACTTTGGCATAGAAACACTGCTACTGGCATCTAAACAATGAAACTCAGATACGGCGTAACTTTGAGTACAAAGGTGCAACTCGACTTAGGGACATTCTTGGATATACCAGAAAGTACAACAAAAAGCCGAAGTAGTTACTACCTAGTGTTTGGAATGACATGCTTAAATATTGGAGTGAGGATGACAAGTTCAAGAAATTAAGTCAACAAAATAAAAAGAATAGATTGAGTAATGCTGAAGGTTTTGGTCCTTCGTTATATACATGTAGCTCAATTCCGAGTAGTGAAAGGAAAAGGCGCTTGATAAGAAATGCGATTATTAATAAGCGTATTTCTTATATATAATGTATGGTATGGATTGAGGCTTTCGTCCTTGTTTATATTTAATTGCTGGTTACTTTTTTTTCTTCAGGTCAAAGCATTAGGTAGGGAACTCACATGTGAGGAATTTTTTAAGGACACTCACTGCAAGGTGAAAGACAAAACTTTTGTGGATAAAAAATCTGCAAAAAAATATATAAGTTTGGCACTTTCTATTCAAAGAATACCCATATGTTATGATTGTAGGTTTAGTATAAAATAGTTTTATTCTTGACAATTTTCAGGAGGATCATCACAACAAATGGCAGGAGTACTCTCAAGCGGCAATTCAAGGGGGCTCGCAACTGTCACCGATAACCCAAGAAGAGTTTTGGATTAAGGAAAATCTAGACAAGAAAGGCCGCATATACGATTTTGGCACGGAACGGGTCAAGTTGAAGAAATCAGCTACCATTGCAGTTGCACATCACTCATCAACTGAGCATTTTGATCCAGGAGAGCAAGCGCAACTCCTCAATGAGAGCATAACCAAGCAAGCAGAGGCTATAACTCAAATGGCCAAGAAACAGGGGAAGACAGAGCGCATGTTGAAAAAAGTTTTAACATTTTTTAAAGGTTAAAGTGTAGGTTCTTCCAGCCACATCAACTTAATCCCTAATGATGAAGAGAACTCCCAAAATGACAATGATGATGATCTCATAAATTTATCTGACTCTGATTAGTTTATATGATTCGCGTGTAGTTTATGTGATCTACGTGTAGATCCAAAACAACTGTGTTTTATGAATGTTGTAATTAATATTTAATTTAGCACCTTCTTTTGGCAGATATAAAACTTCATATTTGGTAATTATTACTTATTACATTTGGTAACATATAATTTTTTTTTTTTTGTTTTTGAGAACGAAATTTTTTTTAAAAAAATTATTTTTTTTAAGAGGAGGGAAATTCCGATGGAATTTCTGACGGGAAATCGGAATTTCCCTGCCCCCTGCAGGGCAGGCTGCGCAGAAAACTGTCCAACGGGCTTACCGGCGGGTGTTTCCCATCGGATATTCCGTCAGACTCCGTCAATCTCCGTCGGAATATTTTCTGCGACGAGCTGAATTCCGACGAGACATTCGGCATCGTGTTTTCCGTCGGAATATTCTAGGGGCATGTCTTATTACGGGAAAATCACTTACTGGTTAGTTTGTGATGCTAGGAGGGTCAACAATATCCTAAAGAACTAACAAGAAAACTACAGTGTCTCATTCTTTAACTAAAGCACAATACGGAGCCTCGGCTACCGTTACTAGTGATATAATTTGGATTAAGTCCTTTCTAACCTCTACGAGGACATGTTTGTGAAACATTCTGTGTAGTTGTTTTGTAATAATCAGGCAGCATTACATATATTTAAGGATCTTATGTTTTATGAGAAAACCAAACATATTGAAATTGACTGTCACTTTGTTTGTAGACGACTAATATCTGGAGAATGAATATATCTCTTTGAAAAATCAAGTGGCATACATCTTCACTAAGGCCTTGGTAAAGCAGCAATTTCTCTTTTTATGGTCCAAGTTGGGAATTGTCAATCCACATTGATGTAGTCCCCACCACCATGGGCACTAAAGAAGATCCAACGAGTCAATCAAGGTCCAACACTAAGTCCAAAATACAAGCATTGGTCCAAATCATCCAAGAAAGTCAAGGGAATGCACACAGGTTGAAGAACCAGAATTTGCCCGGTTTTGTGCACGTGATTTCCTAAGTTACAAGATGGCTTAAGTCCTTATTTTTGCATTTTAGTAAACCTCAAGATGTCCCCTTTCGTGTCCCAAGATTAATTCCCCATCATACAAAACGAAGAAAGGGAGAACAAGGTATTTTGCTAAACCGGCTAAATTAGCACCCAATCTGCACGGTTTAATCTTTAAGTTTGATTACCCCACTTAGACTTTGTTTAACCTTAATTTTTTGGTTGGGGAGGTTTATACACATCCTAAAATTTCCCCCCATGGTCTAAAACATGAGTCATACTCACTTTTGTCATGGTTAAACTTAGTCACAAAACCGGCTTGAAAACTATCTTGAACCTGGTTTGATGTACCAGTTTGTTTTTGCCTTCACCGGTGGGTTTCCTTCAACTCAGCTGACATGGCAGACTCCTCAAGGCTTGGCACACATCCCAAGACATCAATGATAGGCTGCAATCTTGAGAAGGTCGACCAATAAGAGAAGAGCAGCAAAAGAAGATGTTCCTTGTTTCTCATTGGCTAGCCGAAAAGTGCCTCTTACTTTACGGTTGTGCACATGCAAGAGAGCTCAGTTCTTGGTTGTTTAAGCTTGTGTTTAAGCTAAGTATGTTGTAAACATCATTCGTCTTGCTTTCCTTAATGTTAAGAATGTAATTAAGCTAGCTAGATCAAGGTTTGTAACTGGTTTACTCTAACCGGGTATGATTAGCTTAAGTAACACCTTTCCTCCCTAGGAAGGAAAGGTTAGTGAGGTGCTAGCTTGGTTGTGTGCTTCTTAGGCATGTATACAAAAGGAAGGCACAGCCCTTAGCTCATTCATTCAGCTTTGATATATGAAAATTCAATTTGAAGGCTTATAGCTTTCTCTCTTCAAATCTTGCTTGCTTATCCTTAATTAGACCAATTAAGGTGGTGTTCAAGTCAAGTGTTAACCTTGATTAAATGGTGATATCTGTATCTTAATCAAGATTAAGGGCCCTAGATTCAAGATTAGTGGTGTTTCTATATCCATTCTTTGAGTTTAGTCTATCCTATCTTCGCTTGCAACAACCGGATTAACGGTGGATTAAGGTGAGGTTATTAGCTTGAGTTTTTAAGTTAATAATCTTTCACTTTTAAACTCCTTCAAATCCCCTCACTCTGACATCCTTCATACTCTCCATTACATCCAAATCCACGTCCTAAATCACTTCAAAAGGTCTAGCAAACATTTCCATTTCAAAGCACTTTCAACCGGGCAAAGTGAAGCATTTTAGTCACGGCCGAGCAAAACTTTGGCACGACATACCCGTGCTCATATGCACGACCGTGCCACCTTTGGCCGTAGCATATCTCTGTCTTTGTGGTTTCCTTTGATGTGTGTTAGCTTGGGTTCCTTCTTCCCTTGAGATATACATCGCACATGCTCCAACTTGAGGTGGAGTGATAAGGTACATATTGTAAATGTTTTTATTTTTTGGTAAACATTTGTTGCTTGACCGTGAAGTTAGGGTAGGGTTTATTGGTTCTTATCATCGCTTGTAATATAACGCATGATGTATTCTTTTTTTACTGCGGGGATGAATGAAACCATAGGGTCACGGCTGCCCATTGCCTGCTCAACCTAGTTCTGAGTTCATTAAAGACAATCGGATCTCGGTGAACGGTTGTCATGAAGTTCGTGGAATGACCTTATCATTGTATTCCGGTGGTTTTGGAATTGTAGGAAATGGTAGGGTGAACTCATATTTGGGTGCCTTCGTTGGGGAGTGTGGGGATTCCTTCACTCATATCTGCGTAGGAGGCAGAGGGGCTGGGGATGGAGAAAATACTATTTGCGGCGCCCTCATGGGGGAGATGGGGTTAGGAGACTTGTAGGCATTACAAGCGCTAGGGTTGGTGCTAGTGTAGGTGTGGGTGAAGGCACTGGGGAGGATGGTTGAGCATCCACAAACTAGCATGTCAATACCAGTACTGTTAATAAGAGAAGCTTAATCATATTTTCGGCTATCATTTAAAATAGATTTTACTTAAAGAAATGGTATCACCACTCTAGTGTCGTTTTACAGGTTTCATGTCTTTCCAATTTACCTAATTGCGAAGAAGAAACACATATAAAATTGCAAAAGACTTGTGTCCATACATATAAATATATTGTCAACCTTTCTGCTCCACTATAGAGAGACCTAACTGTTCTTGCCATAGTTAATTTTATTTCTTTTTAGTGTAAATTTGATTTGTCAATGGCTTTCCTGTTGTTTGTGTCGTTCTTGTCGTTCCTGTTGTTGCAAAAGATTACACTTGCAATTTAATTTTCAATCTGTATAGTAAAAAGGAATATAAAGAATATAAACGGTCTGAACTTGCTGACAAGCATCTACAACTATGTATGGGGAGGCTTTTTGTACACTGAAGTTGTGTTCGACATCAGGATTGTTTGGCATGAACCATGTTCATAAGCAATGGACATCATTAGTGATAATAACTTCTTTGAGATTTTGCTAAATAAAGGTAATTAGCTGCTAAGGGATGAACTGGTGTTTGAAACGTCATAACTTGAACTTACCATTTCTCAACTGTAACTAATGGATGAAATATTTATTTCGTATGTGCCCATTTGTTGATCACACTATATGTGATATGTCTCCTACAGTTTCATGATTTGAAGAAATTTTTTTCATTGTAGCTTTCTTTCTTTCTATTGGGCTTATACATATCCACCAAATTTCATTGCAGCAACTCATGATATTATCTCCATCTCCCCAAAAATTTCTGATCACCAAAAACTTCGGGCGTTGAAAGTAAACTATTTCCTTGACATAGCTTGGTCATGTAAAAGAGACATCTCCAAATTTTACATATTACAAATTGAAGGGTGCATGTAGATTTAGGAGCTTTTTACTTGTGAAAATATTAACGGCATTATGATCTGAAATACTCGTACGTTCATCCAATTGAAGGGTGCATGCAAATTTATGAGCCTTTTTTACTTGTGAAAACATACTAAATAGATATTAACGGTGCTATCATTTGAAATATTTGTAAGCTCATACCATACCACTGGCTCCACACATCAAATAGTAGACTGAAATCACACTGTCTCTGATTACGTTGAGTAACAAACCGCAATCATAAGGTTCCTTTTTCCCAAATAGTAAGGTCATTGCATTTTTCTGGTTCACTGCATGGCTTTTTTGTCTTTGATTCATATTCCACATTGAAACCAAACCATTCAAGAGGAGTATAAATCCTGCAATTATATCATCAAGTCTCTCTACGGGTACGGATGTCCGTAGAGGTAAGATTGTCTATATCTGGATCTCTCCAGACCCCTCGAAAATGGGACCCATACTGGAAGGGGGTGGTGTTGTATATCATCAAGTAAGCATCAAGAACTACACCTCATCCTCAAACATTGCAGTACATATAAAAAATAGAGAGTTTAGTCCAGAAAATTTTGATATAGTGCTTTGCCAACAAATGCAGCTTAGTATCACGCATACCTTAGACCGTATCTGGAAGATGGTTCTCTTCTACAACTAAATGTAAGATAACAACAATTAAAAGTTTCCTATTGTACATTAAAATATTTGCTCATCGACATGAGGAAAGGCTAAATAAGGCAGGTTGCATTGGACCACTACAGAATGAACAAGAATTGCAAGACATCGATAAACATGACTTCTTAGCCAATTCCAATCGTCTTTAGCTTCTACGCAGCGTATCTTGGGAGGAGCGTTTAAATGTCAATTATTGGTCTGTCAATATGGATTCTCGAGAACATATATCGACAAGGGGATTTCCCCACTGCAACAGGAAGAGATGGTGTGGTTAGAAGGAATTTTTGATTAACTTTTAAGGCATGTTCTTTTCGCTGTGTAAATTAAGGTTAGTAAAAGGATAAAATTGATTGAAGTCAATATATTTTGTTGAAATGGATTGAAGTGAACTAAAGTTGGTTAAAGTTAGTATATTTTTATATGATATGTTAAAGTTAGTTAAAATAGTGAGAATAAAATTTTGAAGGAAGTTGGTTAAAGTTGGTTGAAATGGGTTGAATTAGATTGAAGTTGGTTGAAGTTGGCAAATTAGAAACAACCAACGAAAAGAACAAACCTTTAATTCAATAGTTTGTATCGAAACTTGATTATTCGATGAAAAGATTAAAACAAGCTCAACTATAAATATTGAGCCAACATTCTTTCATTTGCTCAATGAGTATCTCCATTACGATAATTAAGTCGACATTTTTCGTCATTCAAACAATTTGGTTGACGTTGTTTACCATTAGAATCAATGTCAACAGTTTCGATCAAAATTTAACTATCCAGTTCGAAAGGCTAAAGAAGTTCAAATTTGATTTTTGTACTCAAAATTTCTTCAGTGAGCCAACATTTATATCCACGATGACAATTTAGCATACATGTTTTGCTATTTGAACAATTCAGTTGATATTTTCCTTTCTTCCTATAGAACATTATTTGCTTTGTACCAAATGATGAAAATTTCGGTATGAAAATCTATTTCCATTGAAAAAAAATTTTTCCTAGAAAAAAATTTCGGAAAAACTATTTTTTCATAAACCAAACGCACCCTTAACTAAAAAAATGCAAATATAAAGAATGAAATTTTCTCCATCAAATACCCTACGAAACATATGTAATGGAAAAAGCAAAAATATATATATAATTTCAAAGGCTGCAAAGCAAACATACACTCACCAATCACCATAAAACTCTAGTAATTGGACTTGCTTCCCTCTCCACGCCCAACCCAGTAATGGACCGAGGAGTCAATAGCTCCCCACGCCCATCACATCCCTCGTCATCCACCTCAACCTCCAATCTCACCTTTCCCTCGAAGTCATTGTTTCTGATACTATTAATAAATAAATGAAAAGTGAGAGATGGCACCCACCATTTAAAAAAAATAAAAAAAAAAAACAAGTGGGGAGCAAACTAGCTGTAGCAACTTGAGAGACTCCTTTGCCTAAAAGAAAAACTGTCATTAAATTAGCATATAGCTAACATAAATTAAGGTTTGCATCTTAGCCCAGTAATTAGGACTAAAGTCATTCGTACACTATCAGGTTCAAGTTTTCCAATTGTATGGTACTGTCTTTTTGCCGTTCATCTGCACTCCCCCCCAAAAAAAAAAAAAAATTCAGGCCTATCACAATTAAGTATAACTGATGAGTGCACTTCCAATTAATGCTAAAATGATGGATGCATGTTGTTATGAGGGATTCAGATGAGAAGAGTGCTATGAAAGAATGGAAGTGGAATTTCATAGACTTTTCCTCATACAACTCTGCACGCAAATGACATTTTACATACAGTAAGTTCACACAAAATAATCGTTAGCCAAATGATTTTTAACAACAAAACATCATTAGAAGTTGATTTTACTGTACTTTTAACTACCAAAAATTTGCAAATAATTGTTCGTTGTTATGTCTTCATTGTCAGAACTTTTAACGACGAATTGAAATATTTCCTCGCGAATAATAACGGCGATGCAAGCTATGGCCGTTCATGGTCAGCCATTGCCAACGAACTATCGATCACTAAGACAAACATTAATGACCAACGTACTGGCATTGGATTCAGAAGCAATAACGAATAGTGACTACCTGCCAATGGATTCAGTTCAATAATGGCTAATCATTTCATAATAGCAACCAAATACTTTCCTGTAAAATGATGACACAACTCAATAGCAGTAAGAAGTATTATCGTACAAATAACCTCCAGTGACAATTTGCTCTAAATTTGATTAAGAAAAAGAAACCAGTGTGGCCAAACCAAAACTGGTATACTTTTATTGCTCAGCCAAGGTCCACAATGTGCATAACATGAGTTAATCTAAAATACATAATCTATTGAAAGTCTAAAAGCTACTAAATCAACCTAAAGGGGGTGAATAGGGTGATGATCGATATCGCAAATTAATCGAAATAAAGAACGGAAAGATAAATGTGGACAGAACACAAGAACTTTTTAACAAGGCTAACCTTAACCAGGTTTCGTCACCGTCTAGAGTTTTCTAACTCTAGAATTAACCCAATTTTATTAGAAGAGATATTTACAACTCTAGAATACACCTCACTCTAAGTTTGCAAGTTATAAGTTGACACCTTCAACTAGGCTTGGTAGAGTTGACCCTTCAACTCTATAATCCCACCCAATTATAACTTGAACAATGCAAATAATATGTAATGGAAGCAAATTAAAGTTCAAAGAATGCAAATAAGTGCTTCAGTAATGTGTCTCTTGTTGTGTCCTTCAGCTCTCAACCAACTTCTATATTTATAGTGAAGTCTTGGAGAAACCATTGGAAGCTAGCCGGTAGAGTCATCCTTATAATCAACTTCAGTTCAAGGCCTTAAACAGCAGTTTAGGGTCCTTGAAGATCACACAGGCTCAGCAAACAACGGTTAAGAGCTATTTTTGGCTGATTTTAATATTGTATGCAACAATCACCTTATTTTTTTGGCTGATTGAGGATCTTGTTGAGATGATTTGCAATCCTTTCCATGATCAAAGCAAATATCAAATATTTAAAAAAGATTTAAATCTTGAAGGCCAAATATTTGCCACATGAAGATACCCTAATAAAATGGGATCAATTATAAACAAAATGATATTATCAACCATAATAGTATCAACCAAAATCATGATTTTAAATTTAAAATCTTATGATAATATTATTAATCATAATTAGAATCATATAATCCAGAATTAGATATTAATAAATATCTATCAAATTTGAAATATGCTTTTCACTCAAAATCAAGCCAAGGGGGTTTAATGGAGTCAACAATCTTCCCCCTTTTTGACGAAAGACAATATTTTAAACTTGATGAGCAATTAGAGCACGGAATATGTATAATGCAATATTAGAGCAAGATTACGTTTAGAAAAGCTAAAGTTCAATAGAATAAAGTTCCATATAGATACATCACCTAATTACCTACTAATGTCAACAAAGTGTGTCTTTCCAACATCAGTAGGACACCAAAATACTCCATCAGTAGGTCCAGAATAGTCTCCCCCTTTGACTTTCATCAAAAAAAAAGGGGGGTAACCAAAAAAAAGAACATGTTGATTCAAATTCGTGGGATCAAAGTAAAAACATAACAGTGATAAACAAAGACAGAGACAGAGCAAAAGCCTAGGTGAAGTGAGGATTAGTTGATGTTGATTGAATGATATGATCAGCAATAGTGGTTTGCATGATCCAAATTAGATGGCTTGAACGTGATGGCGAGTTTGGCACCATGGTGAACCAGACAAGTCATGCGAATTAATTCATCTAACGTTTTGCCCAACAGACCCATTTCAGAATGCATCAAATCCACTGTAGTCCTCAAATCAGTGTGCTCTTCCCTCAAGCTATCAAGGTTAGCCACAATTGTGCATGGTTAAGGAGGAATGTTCAGGGGTTGGGAGCTTAAGGCCAATTGCTTCATTAGAGGTGAGCGCAGAGATATGTTTCCAGCCTCTGGTAGCGGTTTTGTAGAAGCAAGGGTTTTAAGGAAGTGGGCAGAGATGACCGGGACAGTTTGGGTGACACAATCTTCAGGATCCAGGGGGACTTTGATGTAGGTAAAGATGCAGGTGAGGAGATTTGCATATGGGAGTACGCGATACATGTAATTGACTGTAATCAGGGTATAATCTACCAAGTAGTCAGTCATAAGACGATAGATAGCTTCAAAGGCAACTTCATCGTAGGCTTCTTTAGAGTTGTGTTTGGGGTAAAAGATCAGAACAAAGACATAGTGGAGCAAGTGAGGTTCAGGAGAGAGGACATGATAAGGTGGTGTCATGTTTTGACGTTTGTAGGCTTCCATTTTTTGTGGGCAAGCATAGTGGGTGAAACACAAATCTTTGGAAATTTTTCGGGTTAAAGTTGAAGGCGCAGTATCAGTAAACTTGCGGCCAAGAGCAGTTTCAAGAATTGAGCGATTTATGGTGATTGGCCGAGATTTCACTAGGCTCAAATGATAAACCCCATTAGCACGCATTTTTGTGTCCAAATTTGCATAGAACAATCGAACCAACCAGGGATATACAACATCACCCAAGCAAACGCAGACAATTATCTTTAATTAACTTCTCCAAAAACCCAAATTTCTCATACCCAAAGAATTGAACATCCAATTTCCCACAAACAGAGACAGAGCGATTGTAAAATAAATAAAAACGCTGCTGACTTTCAAGAGTTGGAAGCCATTCACCTAGAATAGAGCCAACAGACCAGATTTGGGCGGGAGATGGTGTTGGTGACGAGGCCGGAGTGGGTGCCTGGTGAGATGGAGACGGTGGAGACGGGGTCGATTGTGATATGTCGGATTTGGGTACGAGTCAGGGGAGGATTCGGGTATGTTCACTAGGTCAGCAGCCTTCCTAATGCATGCGCGTTTCGCCAGTCTTGAGGCGAGGCGATTCAACCATTGCTTGGGCAGAGCAAAGGACCTCAGAGAGGGAGTCTTGGAGGTGGTGGGTGCGAAAGTTTTGGAGGTTTGTTTAGCTTTGCCTCCTCTGGTTGTGACCATGGTTGCCGATTTGGAGAAGGGAAGGTTCAATTTGTGCTTGGTGATGGAGATTTTGAGCGAGCTTTTGAGAGCCCAAATACGCCTTGGGAGCTAGAAGTCGAACTAACAGTCGACATGTGAAGTGGGAGTGGTGAATTTCACTTAGAGAGGAGAGAGAGCAGGGAATTTTATTCTGGGTATTCAAGCGTGGTGGGTTCACGCAGGAGAAAGAGAGGGGTTTATGTGTGAAAATTGAAGAAGCAAAAGGCTGGGAACAGAAAACTTTGAATGGAAGGAAGATTAAAGAAAATTTACCTGCCTCTTTTACGAAAATTAGTTAGGATCTTTTGATAGGATTTTTGAAAAATCATATTGTGTCTCAAATTCTAAAGAAATTTCATATCCAAAAGATTTAAAAAAAGATCCCACGAGCCAATTTGGAAGGAATTAAATCATATTGAATACCTTTGGGTTGAGCCATTTTATTTATTTTTATAGATGACTCATAGTCAAGCCCTTGAAAGTGTGAGTTCAAGCACTTGATTTGGTCACATTAAAGATTTCTAGTTTTTATCTGCAGTTCAAGGATGGAAGGAAGATTAAAGAAAATTTACCTGCCTCTTTTACGAAAATCAGTTAGGATCTTTTGATAGGGTTTTTGAAAAATCATATTGTGTCTCAAATTCTAAAGAAATTCCATATCCAAAAGATTTAAAAAAAGATCCCACGAGCCAATTTGGAAGGAATTAAATCATATTGAATACCTTTGGGTTGAGCCATTTTATTTATTTTTATAGATGACTCATAGTCAAGCCCTTGAAAGTGTGAGTTCAAACACTTGATTTGGTCACATTAAAGATTTCTAGTTTTTATCTGCAGTTCAAGGCCTTGAACTGCATTTTAAAGCCTTGAATTTCTTGAAAATGATGAATTTCTCATTAGTTTGACCTACAACAACTCAGGAACATAACTAGTACTTAGAGAGGGCTGCCTCTCAAATTTTGCATCAATGTTAATCATCCCAAGCTCTTGATGAATATGATTAAATTGTTCCTTGAATAGGGGCTATTAAATATATTGGCAAGTTGAGATTTTGTTGGAGTAAACTCTAAGCATACATCACCTTTCTCAACGTGATCTCAATTGAAGTGATGACTTACCTCTGTGTGCTTTGTCTGAGTGTGTTGTACTAGATTTTTAGCACACATGTTGTCACAATGAATAGGGACATTCTTAAGATTAATTTCTAAGTTGTGCAATTCGGTATGATCCATGAGAGTTGCGGACAACATGCTCCGGCAGTAACATACTCTGCCTTAGCCGTTGAAAGTGCCACTGAGTTTTGTTTCTTGGAGTGCCAAGAGACAAGTGATAGACTAAGAAATTGGCAAGTGTCCAATGTGCTTTTTCTATCCACATTATAACTTGCATAATCAGCGTTAGAATATCCAACTAGAGAAAAATCTCTTCCTTGAGGGTACCACAGTCCAAAGTTTTTAGTACCTACTAGGTATCTAAAAATTCACTTAACTGCTACGAGATGAGATTCTTTGAGGGATGCTTGAAACTGTGCACACAAGTATACACTAAACATTATAGCAGGGTGACTAGTAGTTAAATACAATAACGAGCCAATCATACCTTGATATGTTTTATCATTTACTAGCTTACCATCAGGGTCTTGGTTAAGTTTTGTACTTGAGACTATAGGAGTACTTGCGTGCTTATCCTCATTCATTTTGTACTTCTTTAGTAGCTCATTGACATACTTACTTTGCTTACAAAAATGCCATCTTTGAGCTATTTGATTTGTAGACCAAGGAAGAATGTTCACCAACCATGTTCATTTCGAATTCCTTACTCATGAGATTAGAAAATTCCTTACATAGAGAGTCGTCAATGTTACCAAAAAGTACATCACCAACATAAACTTGTATGATAATGAACCTTGGTCTTTATAAAAAGTAAAAATTTTCTCAAATGTTCGTACCAAGCTCTAGGGGCTTGCTTCAAACCATATAGCTCGAATTTTGCTAAATTGATCCTTATAAAATCTCAAATCATACATTTGTTCTTACTTCAACAAAGAAAGCTCGGGCCTCTTCGAGAGAAGAACATTCCTATGAAACAAACTAGAACGATCTGAGAAGGGATATAATGAAATAAAATTCTTTGATTGGTTCTTCGCGCCCCACGACCAGTTCGAAATCGCCCGTTGCGATAGATTTGCAGCATTTGCAACGACAAAAATGGTCTTCATTCTTATAATCCGCCTCCTTCAGAGGAATTAATATTCTAGTGGAATCCCTATCAAAAGATCTTTAGCGCAATAAGAAGGGTATTTGCCGAAGCTGTGGAATGTAAAAAACATCGGTAGGGGAGCGTTCCGCCTTAGAGGGAAGATTCGACGCGAGTCGTAATAAGACGAAGCGGAAGTGAGAATGTCGGCTTGAGTAACGCAAACATTGGTGAGAATCCAATGCCCCGAAAACCTAAGGGTTTCGACACAAGGTTCGTCCCAGAACTCATCTTAGAAACCAGTCACATTACAGGACTGTAAAAGCAACAGGAAGAATTGCTTAGATACCCGTGAGTGAGGCTTATTTGGGTCGTGTTATAAATGCACTAGCTAAACCTACTGATGGTAGGGGTGAAATTTCAGCTTCTAAGTCTCGGTTAATTGAATCTCCTACTCCCGATATTATTAATTAAATAAAGAATTAAGTCCTTTTTCTTTACTAAAAAAAGAAAAGCAATTAATGTAAAAATAGCCAATTGGAAAGTCCGATAAAAGAAAAATAAATAGGGGAAATACATATTGATTTTCCAAAAAGGATCAATTGAAACCTTCTAATTATTTCTGCTAGGCCAACATATTTTCCTGGGGAGCCCGATCATCAAAATATTTGCCAATGTCAAACATGCCCTTTCGGCTGTGATAAATTGAAAAATATTTGCATCTTTTGAAGCTTGAATACATGATTAGGAAGATCTAGATTTTCAAAACCGAAGGTTGTTCGACATAAACGTCTTCTTGTAAAAAGCAACTTAAAAATGTGCATTTCACATCCATTTGAAAGAGTTTAATACCCATGTATAATGCAAATGCTAAGAGAATATGAATGGCTTCTAAACGAAGTACTGGGGCAAAAGTTCCATCAAAGTCTATACCTTCTTCTTAGTTATACCCTTTTCTAACTAATCTAGCTTTATGCTTTACCACATTCCCGCTTTCGTCTAACTTATTCTGAAATACCCATTTTGTCCCAATTATAGGGTGGTCCTTTGGTCGGGGAGTGAGAGACCATACTTGGTTTTTTTCAAATTAACCAACCTCTTCTTGCGTAGCAATAACCCAATTAGGGTATTCTAAGGCCTCTAAATGATTTTTTGGTTCAAAAAGTGACACAAAAGGAGAAAATGCACAAAAGTTTTGAAGAAAAGATTTAGTTCTTATATCAGTGAATGTATCAGTGAGTAAGTTGTCTGGAGGATGATATGATTTGTATTTGTAGCCTTGTCTTGGTTTATGTAATGTATCTTCATTTGGAGCACTAGTTGATGCCTATTCTTCATTCATGACATTAGGCTCTTCACTTGTAGGAGGTATATGGTTTTCAGTATTTGGCTCTTTAGGTGGCTCTTCATGATCCTTATTTGTCTTGGCTCTTGCATCATCTTCCTCCTCCTTATCATCACATCTGCTCAGGTTTAACTCTTGGAATGAAGAAGAGCTTAGCCTACCATCATTAGATTCGTCAAAGACAATGTGAATGCTTTCTTCAATTGTTTTGGTATATTATAAACACAATGGGCTTTACTATTCATGGAATAACCAACAAGAATACCTTCATCACTTATAGCATCAAACGTACCTATCCTTTCTTTTATGTTGTTGTGAATGAAGCATTTACATCCAAAAGTACGAAAATAGGAAATATTTGGTTTTTGACCTTTGAAAAGTTCATAGGGAGTCTTTTTCAAAATGAGGCGAATTAAGCAGTGATTCAAAACATAGTTAGTGGTGTTAACTACTTCTGCCCAAAAAGATGTTGGCAAGCTACTTTCACAAAGTATAGTTTTAGCCATATCCTCTAAGGTGCAGTTTTTTCCTTTCAACCACAACATTTTGTTGAGGTGTTCTAGGTGCTAAAAAATTGTGAGAAATACCAAGGTGATTGCAAATTATAATGAATTCCTTTCGATCAAATTCCCTACCAAGATCACTACAAATAAAGACAATAGGTAAATTCTTTCAAAAAAGGAACCAAAGTAAAACGTGAATAATCATCCACAATAACCAATATATAAGAACTACCTCTAAGGCTACGAATAGGTATTGGACCACACAAATCCATATGAAGCAATTCTAATGGATGAGAGTACTAATGCATTTTTGGGGCTTAAAGGAATTACGGACTTACTTACCGTTTACACAGGCATCACAAATGCGATCTTTCTCAAACTTAAATGAGGGTAAGCCACTTACCAAGTCTAGCTTAGATAGCTTTTCTGTAGTGTGCATGCTAGCATGACCTAGTTTATGATTCCATAACCAAGTATCATCAAAAGAGGCTTTAAAGTATGATAATGTATTGCGAGAGATGCTATTCAAGTTAATGGCATAGACGTTATCTATCCAGGACCATATAGAATAGTATTGTTGTTATGTGCACTTTGTCCAACACGATGGGAAGAGTTGATGATAACGTTATTGCCTGCCACACAGTTGGGATATGCTAAGGAGATTAAATTTTAATCCTTCAACAAGATATACATTATCTAAGGATTTAGAAGGATCCTTACCTATCTTACCGATTCCTAAGATCTTGCCAACTCTATTGTCACTGAAGGTGATATTTTCGTGTTTCTTTCTCTTGATTTCGATAAAGAGAGATTCATTTCCACTCATGTACCTTGAGTATCCACTATCAAGATACTAAAGTTCGTCTCCGGCTTTCAAGCATGCCTACAAAACAAGAGATCAAACCTTTCTAGCCTTGACATCGAATCTGGGTCCAATATAGGTTGTGACCATATTTTGTGGTCTTGTTCCTTTTGGTACTCAATTTTGGATAATTTGGTATTGGGCTTTCTAAGAGAGCATTCCTTTTGGTACTCAATCTTGGATAATTTGGTATTGGGCTTTCTAAGAGAACATGCATAAGAAATATGACCCTTCCTTAAGTAATAATTGCATATGGTGTGAGGTTTGTCTTTAGATGTCTCATGAACAAAGAAGTTTTTATAAATTTTCTTTTTGTTAAAAGGGTTATATCCAACAACCTCTTTGTTGAAGGACATCCTTTGGGATCCTAATAATTTGTTCAAGTTAGCTTGTCCTTTAGAAAATTTTAACACAATCTTTTCAAGTCCTTCATATTTAGATTGAAGCTCTTTTTTTTCATTTTCAAGAGTTTCAATCTTTGAGTGAGTTTCGTTATTTGATTTTTATAAAGCTTCTTTTTCAAAGAAAAATCATGGACTAATTTATCTTTAGAATATTCAAGAAAGTCAGAGCAATCTGCCTCATCTGAGTTTTCATACTTGCTTTTGTCCTCTTGGACATTTTCTTTATTTTCCATGAAACTTGTTCTTCTTCATCGTCACTATCACTAGAGTCGCTATCACTGCATGTAGCAAATCATAGCTTTCTTGAATTCTTTCTTGGCCTTTTGTTTTCGTGTTTTAACTCTCTTTTGTATGATGGGACAATCTTTTATCACATGCCCTGACAAACCACAATCGAAACAAGGACTAAGGTTTTTATTGTTTGAGAGTTTATTACCTTTAGAAGATTTGTCATTCTTCTTCAAGGATAATCCTTTTTTGTAGAATTTTTGGGGATCAAACTTTTTTGACTTGAAAATCTTCTTTAGTCCTCTTACGATCATTGCCATGAAATCTTCATCTTCTTCGCTGGATTCATCTTCTGAAGAGTAGTGCTCTTCACTAATGGTTTCAAAGGCAACTCTCTTCTTTGATTAAGTCTCTTTTTTTTTTTTTCATCTTCTTTAAGATGAATTTCCCGCATGAAGGTTTTCCACGTACATCATCAAAGGCTAGTTTCTTGAGGTTTTGTGCTCCTTCAATTGCAGTGACCATGGGACCCTATTATTTTTAGGAAGACATCGAAGAATTTTTCCAAACATTTCCTCATTGGTGCAGGTCTTGCCAAGCGATTTGAGGTTGTTGGTAATGTCGATGAATCTTGTGAACATCTGCTTGATAGTTTCATCGGGTTGCATTTTGAATAATTCTTATTGATGGACGAGCATATTGATCTTTGTTTCTCTTACTTGACTTATCCCTTCATATGTTACCACTAGCTTGTCCCAAATTTCTTTAGCTGATTCACATGCACAAATACAATTGTACTCGTTAGCATCTAATTCACAATATAAGATATGCATAGCCTCATAATTTTTTAAAAGTCTTGCAAAGTCTTCTTGGGTGTATTGATCTTTAGTTTTTACGACAGTCTCTCCACTGACTATAGTCATTGGAACGTATGGACCTTTAGTCATGATATTCCACAGTTCATAATCTTCAGTCTTGATGAATATCTGTGTCAAATTTTTCTAACACGAAATGTTAACGCCTCTAAACAAAGGTGGTCTAGTAGTAGAGTGACCTTGATCATAGTAGCCTTCTCCACTAGCAGCCATGATCGTTACCAATTGATGGTTAAGTCAAAGTACAATGGGTCTGAATCTGATACCAATTAAAAGTTTAAAAGCTATTAAATCACCCTAGAAGAGGGGTGAATAGGGCGATGATTAATATTAGAAATTAATCGAAATAAAGAGCAGAAAGATAAACGTGGACAAACTACAAGAACATTTTAACGAGGTTAGCCCCAATTAGATTTAGTCCCTGCCTAGAGTTCCTTAAATCTAGGATTAACCTAATTTTATTATGAGGGATAGTTACAACTCTAGAGTACACCGTACTCTAAGTTTCCAAGTCACAAGTTGACACCTTCAACTGGGGTTGGTAGATTTGACCCTTTAGCTCTATAATTCCACTCAATTACAACTTGAACAATATAAATGAAATGTAATAGAAGCAAATTAAAGCTCAAAGTATGCAAATAAGTGCTTGAGTAATGTATATGCCAATGAGTGCTTGCCCTTGTTATGTCTTCAGCTCTCAACCAGATTCTATATTTATAGCACAGTCTTAGAGAAACCATTAGAAGTTAGCTGTTAGACTCATCTTTAAATTCAACTTCAGTTCAAGGCCCTAAATAGCAGTTCAGGGTCCTTGAAGATCACACAATCTCAGCAGATAATGGTAAAGAGCTATTTTTGGCTTGTTTTGATGTTGTATTTAACGGTCACTTTATTTTTGGCTAATTGAGGATCTTTTTGAGATGATTTGCGATCCTTTCCATGATTAAGGCAAATATCAAACATTTAAAAAAGATTTAAACCTTGAAAGTCAAGTATTTACCTCATGAAGATCCCTAATAAAATGGGATCAACCATAATCAAAATGATATTATCAACCATAATATCATCAACCAAAATCATCATTTTAAAGTTTGAAATCTCATGATAATATAATTAACCATAATAAGAATCATATAACTAGAATTATATATTGATAAATGTCTGTCATGTTTAAAATATGCCTTTGACTCAAAATCAAGTCAAAGGGGTTTTAAGAGAGTCAACATCCATCAACGTCTGTGGACGGATTTATGTGGAAGGAGGGGTATCCATGGACACTCCTAGTCAAAAAAAGTTTTAATGTGCTATTTTAAAGGAGGTTATATTAGTTTATATGCACACCCCTTAAATAGTTTTATATAGTTTTAAAAAGTTATAAACACTCTTTTATAGCTAACCCACATATTTGTATTTTTAGTTTGTTTAAATACCAGAAATGTAGTTATAAAGTTAGAATTTGATAGAAAAATAAAAAAATTTAAATGCACCCATATCCAAATCTCTTTGTTGTTCTCTCCTTCCCTTCTCTCTTATGTGGATTCTAGACTCTTAATTTAATATAAACTAATTTCTTTGATTTTCTTTTATTGTCATTCTTGATTTTTTTCGGCTGTTTAGTTGCAACATGCTGTTGGTGTAGAATTCTTGTTAACTTGAAACTAATTATTGATTTTGATGCTATTTCTTTTTGTTCTCCCTTTTGGTGCAATTAGATAGAGATTGCTTGTGTGTAGTTTCATTTCATGCTTACGTGTCAACTTCATGGTTTTTTTTAGTTTTATTATTTGGTGCGGACGATTTGTGCTCTGTAACCAACGATTTTAGTAAATGATATATAACTGTAATATTCTGCGATTTTCACATAATTTATGTATCAACTTCAAAATATGAAAAACTGCAATGAACAAACATAGTAGTAGACCTATCATAGTTTTTTTTTTTTTTTTGGTTGAGAGCAAAAAAGTCGGGTATGTTATTATTGTTTATCAACTTATGCAAGTGCAGAAATACCAAATGGAGCATTTGTTACAAAAAAGGTATAAGACGGAACAAAAAAAGTATGAGACAGAACACTTGTACAAATAGTCTACCTCAGTATGTATCATATATTATTTTTTGTTGTAGTGTATATTTGTAATGATTTTAACATATGAACACCCTGTTCTAAATGTCTAGATTCGCCACTATCAACGTCGATCCTAGGTAACATAAAAGAAAATGGAAAATCATGAAGATAGTTAAAAATTCTCTGTCGTTAACCACCGGCAAATATAGTACAAAATTTCCCACACCCCAATCTACACCCAAAAAAAAAGGAAAAAAGAAGAATATCAAGCTGGAAGCAAGGTTGAGAGAACTGGATCGAACCGGCCGGTTCAACCAGTTGGACTGGGAACCAGTCAAAGCAATAGTACAAAAATTCTTTAAAATCGCTTTAGCCATTAAAATGGGAAAAACCGGTGAAACCTGATTGGACCGGTTAACTCGGTCAGACTGACCCAACTGCAGTTGGACCGACTTTTCCCAAATTTTTATAAAAACCAAATTTTTTTTTTTTGGGCCTTGAAGATTTTGGGCACAGCTCAACCCTTTAATAGCATCCTTGGCTTGCCTTTCATGCTCTTTTTATAAGGCTACCAAGTTTGGGAATTTTCTCAAAATGGTGATGCGGGACTTCCCAATTCTCACAATCTAGTAGAATCCATATTTATGTAATGAGGGTATTATAACCAACTTCTACTCCATCAATGTGGGACTATAATTAAATTTCTTATTCCTCTTCTTCCTCGTTAGTTTGTACTCGTAACTTTTTTTTATTAGATTTTAGTAATTTATGTTGTTAAAATCAAAAAGCATTTTTTTCATCAAATATATAATTTAATGATCTCTTCTTCCACATTATTTTGTAGTTGTTCATTTATTGTAATTTTTATTTCGTTTAATGTAACCAATGCATATTTTTTATTTATCATCAAACTCTTGTAATTTTTATATTCAAGCATGGGTTACCAAATTATTATGTCCAAATTATTGAACTTTGTATTTTTTTTAAAAAAAATTATGACCCTCTAATTAGTTGTGTTACCATATTATTATATCTAAATTATTTTTTTCCCCTTGAAATAATGTCATTTTAGGGGGTTGAATTTTTTCTTTTTTAGGAGTGTGAATGATTTATAGGTGGAAAATGCAAAAAATCCTTGAGCTTTTTTACAAAACCTAACTTTAATTACAAGCCCATGACTTTGCATTGTCTTTAGCTTGTCTTCCATGCTTTTTTATAAGGCTACCAAGTTTGAGAATTTGCTCAAATTGACAATGTGAGACTTCTCAATTCTCACTATCTAACAGAACTCATATTTATGCAATAAGAGTCTTGTAACCACCTTCTACTCCATCAATGTGGGACAATAAATAAATTTCTTATTTCTCTTCTTCCTTAGTACTTTGTACCTGTAACGTTTTTCTATTAGATTTTAGTTAGTAATTTGAAAAAAAAATATATATAATAAATATATATAAAAAATTTTCCATATTCACCGGGTTGTGCCGATTTAACTCGGTTTGACGGTAAACTGGGCCAACCAGTCTAACCCCGGTCCAAACGGTACGACCGGTTGAACCATCGACCCACTCGGTTGACCGGGTTGATTACCGGGTCGGTTCTCTCAACCTTGGCTGGAAGAGCACAAATTAAGAGCTAAAAGGCACCAATGATGATGAAATATCATAGACTAGAGGTCAACCATAAATCAATATAGTTTAGAATCATTTTAAGCCACTATTTTGAACTGTAATTCAAATGTGTTTTATGTACTCTTGGACAAATTTTCACACAAGCTGCCAGTATATAAGCAAAATTGAAAGGGCTTACTTCACTGTTCGCTTATGCCAATAACATTATACAGTTTGCACTAACGTTGATAATCCTCAATAGAAAAGGAGCCCACATTGCAACTACTGGGGCCAAGCGGCAAGAGAAAATCGAAGCAACAAGTATAGTGATTAACTCAACAATAACAATGCTTAATTGATTTAACAGTTACAATACTTGATTTAGTAAAAAATCAAACATAGCTAGTTTGGACTATCGAAAATCAACGCCAATTATCAGACTTCACCAAAGGAAATAGCTAGATAAAGAGGAGCCCATATCAAATTATCAATGAGAAGAAAGAGAGGAATTTTTAAAACCACAAAGAAAGAGCGCCAAAAGTTGTCTTGTTGGCGACTAGTATTGACTGAAGCAATAATTTGAAGTGAGAGTTAGGAGATTCAGTAAGTCATAGAGGTTAGAAAGTTGAAAGGCAAAATGCAAATGGGTAAAATACATCAAACAATTTTTTTTCTAACAATTTTGAAATGTTGATTTTTGTTATCTAGCTTTTAAGTGCAGCTTAGAGAGTCAGAACTTCTACCCCAACCCAACGCTCGTTAGAGTTGGGTACCATTGTTTTGAGGTTATATCCTATTAAATTGAAGGTCACAGAGGCCAAATTGGATGAGTTACAGACCCTTTGTTCATCTCCAAGTCAAAACGATAAAAAAGGAACCTAACAGATTACAAACTTTTCACTTTTTTGCACCATGTGATTTGGTGAATTAATAGTTTTTTACATATCCTTTTTGTATTGGTTTTTTCATACCTTGAGATTAATAACTTATTCAACAAGAGACAACTTCAATCCAAACTCTAGCAAGCATAGTAAAAAGACAAAAACACCCTGACTTGTTATCCTAATTTAATGGAATTTCTCAAGTGATTAACTTCAGCTCCTTAGCCCCATAATCTACTTTTCCATCTAAGGGTGAGCTAAAAAATGAAAACTGTTGAACCAAACCAAAAATCTATAATATTGAAACGACGTCAGTTAACTAAGTTGTTTAATAACTCAGCTTAACCAAATCAGAAAATCCGTAAGCTATCTAGTTCAGTTCTGATTTGCAGTACTGGTAATGATGGCACCAAATTGAAAAAATTTTCTTCTTTAATAATTTTTTTAAAAAAATTGGTTGTCTTTTAGCATTGTGATCGTTCTAGGAACCTTGAGTAACTTGTTAACCATACAAGCATTACCTATAAAACAACTATAAAAAAAGGGGTTCTTTTCTTTAAGAGCCTCTGATGCTTAAGTTAGAGAGAATTTTTTGGAGAGCGTAGTAAGCACAATATAGCTTATGAAGGTCTTTTGACCTACCTTTGATGCTTGCTATGACTTGTTTACATAAGGTGGTAGGATGGTTCTCTCAGAGGAATTTCACTAGGATTCTAGTTCTTTTTAGATATAGATTATTGTATGACTTTATTCAAACTGAAATATCTTTATCAATTCCTCGTAGATGTAGGAGATCTTAACTTGATCCTTCCTTCTCCAACAAGTCAGGTGCATGGGAACTATTTTCAAGGCTTAAATGGACTTAAGCTTTAGTAAGCTTACACCCAAGCCTGGACTGCTCAGCCTTGGCAGCTTTATCTGGTCAATTCTCTTTCCTGCGCTTTTAGTAGGCTACGGCCTAATGCCTCTTTAGAGTTTATTTCTACCTAAATCATTTGCTCCTTAAGGGATGGTGGATTTGAATCTAGTCATGCTTCAAGGTGTTGCTAAGCCTAGGCTCTTTATCTTTTTAGGAATTCTTCACCTTCACTACAAAAAAAAAGGTTGTTCAGCAATAGTATTAGCGATGGAAAAATGCATTTTAGCGACAAAAATTTGAACCTAGCGACAGAATATGGCTGTCGTATATTTGGTCGTCACTATCTCGTCAGCGATTGAATTCTGTAATGCTTGCCATCAGGCGACGGAACGGGCGACGGATAGGTTGGGGGACGGGAACGAAAGGCACACAACTGGGCAACGGAATATTCATTTCATTGCCGTCAGCGATGAAATATATATTCCATCGCCAAGTTAGTATTCTTTTAGAAAACAACTGGCTCACGATGGCCATTCTGTCGCCTATTCATTATTTAGCCATTTTTTCAAATAGAATTTTTGCGTACGCAATTTCCCTAAATTACAAATACAATTCATTTTCTGCAGGAAAATACATCTAAGACAAGCCTCTCGATACCAATGCTTCACTGGAAGTGTTTTTAACAAATGTCAACCAACAACAAAGCCAACCATCACATTTAAACCGAATACTTTCAAATATCTAATCACAAATTCATACAACATATGCTTGAAAACATATGTGTACTTAACAAACCATAGTCAAGAGAGTAAAATAGAGATGAAAATGCGCATATATGTATATATGAGTAAG
>NCQV01062970.1:1602-18697 GCA_002740545.1 Lophocereus schottii
AAAAAAAACAAAAGGTAGGACCGTAACCAACCTCAAAAGAAAAATGAGGACAAAATCGCTCCCAACCTTTGGCAATACGTCTCCAAAGACTATGCCCCATAAGAGCCATAAGGTAATGTGGGATACCAACCAAATCCACCCTCGCCATACTTAATGGTAAACACTTTTCTCCAGAGATTGCCCTTCTCACTCATAGATCTCCACAACCACTTACCCATAAGAGCCTCATTGCAGAGACGTCCTTGACACCTAACCCACGTTGAGACATGGGTTGTTTATAATGTTCAATCTCACAAGATGATACTCAAAGTCACTCTCAAAAGAACCCCAGAGGATGTAAGGGAAAGAGGTTAAGGAACTAATTTGGGATGCTTGAAAGAACACTTTTGATGAGAGTTAATCTTCCCTTTTCGATACGTATTTAGACTTCCACCCCGAGCGTCGTTTCTCAAACCTATCAATAATCGGCTCTCACATGGATTTCTCCTTAAATTTCGCACCAAGAGGAAGACCAAGTTAAGTGATGGGATACAAATCAATGGCGCGACCTAAAACACTAGGTGAATATTGTCCACTTGACTGAGAGATAGTATAGAGCTCTTTGCCAAGTTAACCCTCAAACCCGAAACCGCATCAAACCAAGCAAGAACACAACGGAGATTCACCATCTGCTCACAATCATTATCACAAAAAAACTATAGTGTCATCCACAAGAAGAAGATGCGAGACATTCATGGCCGTAAAATTCGATCGACCCACAGAAAACCTAGAAATGAGGCGTTGCTCGGAGCCAAATCAATCATCCTGGTGAAAACCTCCATGAACGACAGAAAAAGAAGGGGGGCGGATAAGGGATCACCTTGTCGAAGCCCTCTAGAAGCAAAAAGACAACTTAGTCGGAGAACCGTTGACAAGTACAGGAAAAGACGTGCCGGAGATACAATGACGGATCCAACCAATCCACTTATCCCCAAAACCCATTCTTTTCATCACATACATCAAGAAATTCCTATTCACATGATCATAATCCTTTCCGATATCCAACTCACAAACAACTCCCGACTTTCCTGACTTGATCCTAGTATCAATAAGTTCATTTGGCATCCTCCAACAAAGGCATTTTGATTTTCCGAAATACGATCAACGATGACACCCCGTAATCTACAGGCTAAAACCTTGGAAAGCAACTTGTAAATGCAACCAACCAAGTTGATAGGTCGGATATCTCTTATGTTCTTAGCATTTGCTTTCTTGGGAATTAGACTAATAAAAGTGGCATTAATGCTAGCCACAAATTTTCCAGAATAGAAGAACTATGCAAACATACGCATCACATCATCTTTGATTGTATTCCAATTAGATTGAATGAATGCCATGGTCATGCCATCAGGGACAGGAGCCTTATCTCCACAACAATGAAGAAGAGCTTTGGTAACTTCATCCTTCTCAAACGGCATCTCAATAACCTCCACATCAGAATCCCATAGAGAGGGCAACAACAAACCATCAACTTTAGGCCTCCAAGGTTTAGGCTCAGTAAACAAAGATTTGTAGAAGTCATGGATTGCCGACTTCATATCTTGCAGCACATCAAAGCAAACCCTATCAACAACCACAAAAGACAAAATTATAGTGCCTGCGAAGATTTTCCACCCTGTGGAAGAACTTAGCATTACAATGACCTACCTTAAGCTATAGAGCTCTAGATTTGTGTCTCTCATGATATGTCCTCCATTGAAGTAATCTTGACCCATTCATCTTTAGCATCGTTCTCCGTTGAATCTCATCGCTAGCAAGACCACATGAATCTTCTTTTGCATCAAAAGAATCCATAATACTAAAGAGATTATATTTTCGGGCCTTGATCTCACCAAAAGATCTTGATTCCATGTCTTAAGCTTCTCTTTGACACACGAGTTTTCTAGCAATAATATAACCAGCAAAGCCAACAAAATGTGCCTCCTCCCACCAATTCTAAATAAGATAAGAGAAGCCCTCAAACTCCAGCCACATATTTCAAATCTAAAAGGCGTATTACCCCTCTCCTACTTTGTAGTCTCAAAACAAATACGAAAGTGATCCAATAAAGGTCTAGGTAGCTATTCTGAAGCATACCTGAAAATTGCTCCTCCCAGTATGCCGACACATGAAAACAATCTAATCTTGAGTGCACAGAATGATCTCCACTCCTGGACCAAGTGAAATCTTCCCCCCTCAATGGACGATCCATCAAAGCAGAATAGTTGATAAAATCGGTAAACTCCACCATTGTATTAGATGGACAAACCCCTTGTTCTTCTTTCATGACTCTGCAAAATTTCATTGAGCTCTCCCCCTGACAAGACGCTTACTATAACAACAAGGCCTTTGAGAAGATGACGTATCATGTTCGCTAGTCTTCAATCCCCTCCCCCCACCCCAAAAACAAAAAAAGAGAACAAAAAAATGCTTTTCCAATAAATGGAAAAATATATCCTATGACAGTAGTGATCTAGACTGAACTCTTTACCATTAGTCTAATTAAGTATAAAATATGGAATTGAACTGTGAAATGAACATCAGTACAAAACTTAGAATAGCACCCGAATACTTCTCGTCGATGGTTAAACTAAACATGGTTTTTGGTTTTGACAATTAAGATTTCTAGGACAAATAAATATATTGATTGAAGGTCTTGGCCAGCCAGCTGAAGGCAACACAATAACACCACATATAGCCCATGATAAGTGGGAAGCGACGTCAAAAACCATAATAAGATGGAAATGAAATCAATCATCCAAAAAGGAAGCAAGCAAGGACGTAAAAAATTGAAGATCCATGCAAAAATGCGAAAGTTAAATATGACAGATGAATTGAGGACAAACCTTTACTTCTGACTTCCGGAGCGTCTTAATCATGAATCGGTCATCTTGCGAGAGGAAAAAGACGCTACCACTTTTACCAGGAGACGACAATTCTCTCAGAGCATCATTTCCACATATAGACATCATGTAATCAGCAGCATCTATTTTGAACATCTCCCTCAAATTTCTACAATTATGAAAAAGGGGGGCCGATCAAGCTTAAAATTGGATAATTCATCCATGGCACCATTTATTGTTCTTTACCATCCATTAAAGCAATGAAGAGAAAAAAGCTAAGAGAAAAGGGGAGATGGGAGAACAGTTAATGTTTCAAAATATAAAAAAAAATTACACATACTATCAGTTATTGACACTCGGCTAATCATGGGGCAATAGGTAAGATGTTCATGTCAACACCTCATGACTTTATGCAATGTGCAATGTTTAGCACAAAGGACGAATCAAGTGCACTAGCCCTCGTCCTCAACACAAAATAAAAAAAAAGGAAGTGACTAATATTATATCATATCAAATATTATTATATCCTATCATATCATACATGTGCATACATTTTGGGCACAAGAAAGGTTTGATCAACATGTGGCATCTAGGTGGCGTTAAAGGAGAGCAATAGAAAAAATTTTTGGTCTATGTAGTTTAAAAACATCAAACTAATGACTAACATTCATTTATGACTAGAGGTCATCAACATCTATTCATTATAAATAATTAACACCACGCAAAATACAAAATGCATTATATTCCTTCATCTAATTGGATAAGATCCACGCAGGTTAAGCATACCTTCAGACCAAATTCCCTTATTGTATTTGATTTTTTGATGTCTATTATACTCAAAAGAAAAAGAAAAAAGATGGACAAAAACATATATAAAACCTTGCAATTTTTGGAATGACAATCCTAAGGAAGTCAGTACGTAGCAGAAGACTAAATCTACTTAGAATGGGAAAATCATTTTTTTAGTTGATCTTTTCAAGGCCAGCATTGTATGAACGGTAATCACAGAATATGACCATGAAACAAGACAGATGAGCCCCGTAATAGTAGTTTGAATGTGCTATCGCTAACAGAAAAGGTGCGCAAGAAACACCATAGACTTCCATATAGAAGATTTCTCAAGCGCATATGCAGCAAAATTGTTTCCCACATTGTCACCAATTTAGAGCCAGGAACAAACCTGAAGACCATGGGGCAATAATCTTTCCATTTGAAATCTTCTGACTGATGCGGAGGTGTCAATTGGGACCCCTCTTTAGGAAAGTTCATCCAAAAGCTAGCCCGGGGACCAAAATCTGATGTCCGAACTTCTCGACTTTGTATAGGCGTAATCTTTCCCACAGTATATCTGATGAATATCTAATGCAGCTTCAGTATAGTAGTCTTGACAGGATGCCATTGAATACATGAGAATTGAAAGCATTGACAGTAAACAAGCATGTTTCTGCCTTCGTTTTCCCTAAAACATTTTTGCAAAAGGCATATAATTGCCTTAATTCAAAGAAATGTGAAGTGCAAGAAAACACTAGAGTATGCAATGTTCCAGAGGAAAGGCCACCTCATCAGATAATTGCTATTCAAATTCAGTGAAAATCTTTCTCCCACATTAGGCCAAAGTAAGACATGACACATGCTATTGAGGTTAGAAAGCTTATAAGGCAACCCATGAAGTTGCATTAATCAAAATATCCAGTTGTCTACCCCTCATGAGTCATAGGATTATTAACTAAAATAAATGAGCAAAAAGATCATGGAACTAATAGCAATAACGCAAGGATACCTTATCCCAAGCTGCAAACTGAGCATAAGATCATAACTGCGGTGGCCTTTAATAATTGCTTCACCTGGCCTCTTTACTTCCTTAGCTAGTTTCTTCTGTCTCCGTTTTGCTCTTCTGGACAATGAAGAAAATGAATTATTTATAACCACCTCACTGATCAAGACACCCTGCATATACTCTCGCTCCAAGATAGCGATGCTTGTCTTAGTCTCTTTTTCTTCACCTTCCCTGAAGCTGGAAAATGAGTCATGTCCAATCACCTTCTCAATTGATACCTCAAGGCTCCAACGTCTCTCTAGTGATATATTTTTCTCGTAGGATTGCTCCATATTTAGCAAGTTTCCTTTTGAAAGCTTGTCAAATGGATGACGCCGAGATTCACGGCTCCTGCCAACCTTGACATTTCCCAAATCCACTGAGGAAGCGTGATGAAGATTGGATACTTGATTCTGTTTCTTCAAATCTGGCAACAATCCTCGTTTCCTTAGAGCGCTTAGATAGAGCCCTTGGGCAGTTGGAAGATTGCTGCCTCTGGGATAAAAAGCACCCTTCCCATCTTTCAGACCACGTGTCCAAGTTCCCACATAACAACCACCGTCACTCCATGTATATACTCCAAACCCATGCATCATCCCATTCAACCAACTACCTTCAAACATATCCCCATTAACCCAAGTAAGAGTTCCTTTTCCAGACATTTTCCCTCCCTTCATATTTCCTAAGTACACATTTCCATTAGCCCATGTATACTTGCCTGGACCCTCTGGGGTTCCTTGCATCCAAGCACCCTCAAACACATCTCCGTTCGCATAAGTTTGATATCCCAATCCATGTTTAAGATTCAGCCTCCAGCGACCCTTATATGTCATATGAACAGGCGATGTATATGTTCCTTGGCCATGCATGTAACCACCAGAAAACTCGCCCTCATAGGCTGCTCCAGAAGGGAATATCAGTGTGCCATTCCCATGTCTCATTCCTCTTCTCCACTCGCCTTCATAAATACATCCATCTGACCACACATACTTCCCGGAACCCTCGGGTACATTTCCAAGAAGTGACCCAGCATAATATTCCCCATTTGGTAGCACAATCTCCCCAGCCCTAAAGCTAGAAGTTGTAGAAGAAGTACGAGCAATATCCCTGTTTGACTGGGCATGAGGGTTGCCTTTTTCATTCAAAGCAAGAACATCAAGGGACTGAGTCCTCCCTGGACACAAGAATACTCCTTCCCCGTTTTTGGCAACTGCCACAGGGCCAGACATGCATAAGAGACACAAAGATTTCCCGCACTTTTCAGGTTGTTAGAAGACCCTAAGCGCTTCACGTCTCACCAACAACTGCAAGACATAATGATAGACCCTGAAAACAGCTATGAGAGAAGAAAATAGCCAGCCACTAAGAAAAGAAAACCATAGAAAGCACCGCCACAGCCTACAGGTCTCGAAGGAAGTGGTGTCTCAATTAACTATTTTGATTCAGCCTTTTTCTTATAAGTCACAAACTAAATTTTATCTAACTGCCCCATGAAAAATGAATATGAATAGCATAACTATAGTGCAGTGGAAATACAGTTAAAGAAGCAAACACACAAGAACAGACATCCTATAAAAGATTGAGTTCCAAGCCCCAACGAGAAAATATACCCCAAGAAAAGGAGGATAATTACTTTTCTAGGCCGCAACAAAGAAAGGGGTAGATCTGTGGCATTCAAACACTCCACCTGCAAACATAAAGATCACCAAATTGAGGGCCAAACATGAGGACTGTGAAACTGAACCACCCCAAAACTCTAAGGTTAAGTTCCAACTTCTAACCATAAGATTGAAGAGAAAGATAAGTTCAAAGGTGCACTGGGAAGCTCACAGAAAAAAGCCAAAAAATGCAAGACTTAACGAAGACTTTCAGGAAGAATACCATAAGCTAAACTAATCAATCCACAACTTTACTATATTTGCAAAAATACAAGCATCATTTTAAAAAATGGTAACATTAGCCGATAAATTAAAGAGAACCATTAAAGGAACTCTACAAACTCTAGCGAAGCTATCATAGACTCAATGAAACCAAATCTCTTCCCCTTATCAGCTTGTTTTCTGCTTCGGATATACGCGCTCATAAAAGTTGCAAATGGCTAAAACAAAACATCTTTGGCACCACTGTTTAATTCTTTGATAGGTTTCAATCAAATAAATTATTTCAAGAAACATGGGCTCATCTCAATTACGAACAATTGAATTACTCACCTTCTGGAAATGGATCAGACAATACTTTGAACAGCAAAACTGGAACCCGCCACCGCTACTGCGAGCACTAGCAGAAGCCATTGTCCCTGCGAAATCCCACAGCCATGACGCATCAAAGATCACGATGCCCTTCTACGAACAAGGAAAAGAAGCAGCAGGTACAGACAGAGAGATGAGGGCTGAAAGGGGGTTTGGAGTGTTGCAATTCGGTGGCAACAAAACGATCTAAGAATGAGAGGAGAGAAAATAGCCACCAAATTCACAGCATGAAGTGACACCTTGCGTTTTAGACAACCTACCACCAAACGCGTCGTCTCAATACAGAGTATTCGGGATTTTGACCGAACTGCCCTTGGTTGTACGGTGGAGTAACGATCTGACCGAGCGGATGTGAAAGCAAAGCGAGACAGATTACAGGAAGGCGAAGATGAGAGATGATTTGCAGAAGACTCTCCGTTGACCTTGTAGAGCGAGGCAATCAATTTGCCTTTTCTTTAAATTAATTTATTGGGTCCTAATACTATAGACAGTTCAATAAACCCTCATTGTTGAAAATTATTAATCTAGAAAGCTCTTGATAATTGTCTCAAAAAATCTAGATAATTATCTAGGAATGTATATTGAAAATTGTTGAACTTAGATACTATGCTTAGGAAATGTTGCTAAAGCTTTGGAAATGAACACCAAGATATTAGTTGTAATTAATTAAGGAGGATGGTCTAGAATTGTCTAATTCTCGGTGATTAACCGACCTAAGAAGGCTATAAATAAGCCTTGTACTGTTTGAGTTGAACCAAGCTGATGGAGTCCCCACCACCAATGACAAAGAAGAAGGTCCAACAAGTCCTACAAGCTCCATTACAAGCTCCAAAGTTCAAGCATTGGCTCATATTATTGAAAAGAGCCTAAAGCAAGCACCCGGATTAAAGGACCAAATTTTGCCCGGTTTTATTCACTTAATTACTTAAGCTACATTGTGGCTTCAGTCCTGAATTTTTGCATTTTTGTCAATTTTAAGATGTCCCCTTTCAAGTCCCAGCATTAATTCCCAATCATGCACATCAGAAGAAGGGAGATCAAGGCCTTTTGTAAAACCGGTTAGTTTTGCACCTAAACTGCACGGTTTAATGTTTTAGAAGGATTAGCCTACTTAAACCTTGTTTAACCTTGATTTCTTTGTTAGGGGGATTTGTAGACCTCTTAAACTTTCTCCCCATGGCCTGAAAACCAAATCATGCTCACTTTTGTTGAGCTAAAATCATATATGAAAACTGGCCACATTTTGCCCGTGCACCCGGTTCAGCAATCCGGTTGAAGTTTTCCTTCTCCAAGGGGTTTGCTTCGTCCAATCCAGCTTGGCACACATCCCAAGAAGTCTAGAAGGCCAATGATCAGCTGAGCATCTTGAGAAGAGCAACCAATAGCAAGCTTACTGCAAAAAGCATTGTCTCTTGAATGTGATTGGCCAGCCGCAAAGGAAGAGCTGCTTTTCGGCTACCCATGTGCTTCCAGCCGTGTTAAGCAGCATACTTAGACTTAAGCATGATCTAATTAAGTTGTAATGTCATTTGTCTTGCTTTCCTTGGAGTTAGGATTGTAATTAGGTTAAGCTTAAGCATGGTTGTACACGGTTATGCTTTAACAGTAGAGATTAAGTTAAGCTAACACCTTTCCTCCCTAGGAGGGTAAGGTGAGGTGTGTGCTTGCTCATGTGTATGCTAGCTAGGCTTGTATCAAAGAGGAAAACACACAGCTTGCTGTTTCATTATGCATGAAATCAGATTGAAACTTTGAGAGCATTTGCTTTCGAAACCTCAAATACTTCACTTGTTTATCCTTAATTTGGTCAATTAAGGTGGCGTTCAAGTAAGTCCTCATCTTAATTAAGTGGTGTTTCTGTATCTTAATCCAAGTTTAGAGACCCTAAGCTCACGTTTGGTGGTGATTTTATATCCAAACATTGAGTTTAGCTCTATCAATTTCAAGCTACATGCATACGGGTTCAAGGAACAAAACTAAAATTTCAGTTTTCAACCGTGAGCTTTGTCAGTTTCTAGCTTTGATTTCTTTCTGACTTTTATACCTTCATTCAATCCACACTCATATACATCACAAGCAAAAAGGAATAAAACATTCATCAATAGAATTCCACATCCATCATCTCTCTCTCTCTCTCTCTCCACTAGCTTTTCTATTCATTAGGCAGCCACCCAATTCCTAATATAAAATACTTTCTCTTAACTACCTTCGAACATTTTGGTGGTCATTACCAAAAATTATAGAACCAATATAGTAGTCCATTTATCAAACCTTTCAATCCAATAGTGGTATCAGAGCAACTTTAATCCAAGTCTCTTTCAAAAAACTTCATCTTCCTAGGAATTAATCATCCACTCCCTAGTCATATTCCAAATTCTAAAATTTTAACCCATCAAATCTAACTCCACAAAATGTCCACTATAGCAACCGTTAACTATACCATACCACCACCAATATTTGATGGTGAAAACTATCAAGTGTGGAGTATTCAAATGAAGACCCTACTTCAAGCATAGGGTTTATGGGAGGTAGTAGAAAACAAGCATGATCAACTAAATGAAGAAGAAATGAAGCCTTGGGATGATAATAAGAAGGACTATGGAGAATTTATAGCCAAAAATATTCTAGCTTTATCATTCATCCATCGAGGGCTTGCAGCAACCATATTTCCACGGGTTATGGCCGCTGTAACGGCCCATGATGCTTGGATGATTCTAAAGGATGCTTATAGGGGCTCTCAAAAGGTAATATCTATCAAACTTCAAACTCTATGGAAAGAATTTGATACATTATCAATGAAAGAGAAGAGACCATTCAAATGTTCTTCGATCATGTCAATAACATAGTTAATAACATTAGATTATATGGAGACACGATTGAAGATACAAAAAAATTGTATAAAAGGTGTTAAGGAGCCTTCCACCAAAATTTGATCATATAGTGGCTGCAATAGAGGAATCCAAAGATCTGTCTAACCTCACCATCACCGAATTGACAGGTCTCTCCAAGCACATGAGGGGAGATTACGTAGATTTTCAAACCAACCACTAGAACAAGCATTTCAAGCTAAATTGAAATTCTCCAATAATGGAGACAATAAAAATGATATTAGCGATGGTAGAATCTTCCCAAAAGGGGAGCATCAAATAACCGTGGCAGGGGGAGAGAATATAAAAATCAAGGGAGTCGTGAAAATAAAAATCAAGCCCATGCTGCAAATTATGTAAAATGAGCAATCATAATATAAATTATTGCCGGTATAAGTGCAAAAAACACACATGGCACACGCATCATATTTGAGATTGTCGAAATTGGCAGCGGGACGAGGTAAATTTCACTGAAAACAATGACTCTACTAAAAATGTCGTATACTATTGTTTGAGTACTCAACAAGAGTCACAAGATTTATGGTATGTAGATAGTGGTTGCTCAAACCATATGACTGGAAATAAAAATTCTTTTATCCGAATGGATGAAAAAATAAAATCAAATGTTACGCTTGGTGATGGAAGAACTCAAGAAGTCGCTGGTAAAGGAACAATCGTTGTGAAATCTAAAAACAGCTTAACTAAGTATATCTAGGATGTCTTATATGCCCCAGACCTAGCGCAAAATCTCTTGAGTGTGGGCCAACTACTCCAGAAAGGTTATGTGGTACAATTTGATGAAAATAAATGTCTTATAATGGAAAAGAAAGAAGATCATTTGATAGCATCGATTTCTATGGCACCTAACAGAATTTTCCCGCAGAAGATGCCGATTAAGGAGAAACCAACTCATAGCTTATTATGGATGATTCAGCAATATGGCATCAAAGGTGTGGTCATCTAAATTTTAACAACCTCAAAGTCTTAAAAAGATGAAACATGGTGATCGGCTTGTCCACAATTGATGCCAGCAAAAATATATGTGAAGGCTGTATTAAGGAAAAATGCATAGATTGCCTTTCATAAAGACTTCATGGAGGGCTAAGTCCCCTCTGCAACTTGTCCATGCGGACCTATGGGGTCCATCTCGACATCTTAGCATTGAAGGAAAAAGGTACTTCTTATTATTTGTTGATGATTACACCCGAATGATGTGGGCATAATTCCTTGAACAAAAATCACAGGCATTCTCCTATTTTCTTCAATTTAAGGCCTTCATAGAAAAGCAAAGTGGTCATGACATTAAAATTCTCAGAACAGATCGTAGGAGAAAATTCAATTGGGAAGAATTCAATGATTTTTGCAAAGGAGTTAACAGTAAGACGAACACCACAACAAAATGGTGTCATAGAGAGAAAAAATAGAACAACAGTGGAAATGGCTCGCAACATGTTGCTAAGCAAAAGCGTACCTAAGCAATTTTGTGCTAAAGCAGTTAACACTGCTGTCTATATACTTAATCAATCTCCCACGAAGGTCGTCCTTAATAAAATGCCATATGAGGTGTGGTTTAAAAGAAAGCCCAAAATAGATCATTTTAAGGTTTTTGGTTGCATAGCCTATTCACAGATTCCAAAAGAAAATTGAGAAAAACTTGATTGTAAAGGAGAAAAGTGTATCTTCATTGGCTACAGCAATGAGTCCAAAAGATATCGTCTCTATAAACCAGAAACCAAGAAGATGATTATTTTAAGAGATGTTATATTCGATGAAGCCTCTAAGTGGAGCTTTCTAGAAGATACAACACAACAATCAACTGAAGAATATCTTCAAATTCAAGGAATCAGGGAAGAAGTGCCTCTTGGGTTAGGTCCATCTTTACCAATAAACCCATCTTCAAGTGGAGTAAATTCTCCAAGCCCAATTCCAGAGTCTAGCACTACTAACTCACCTTAACCTACTCGGAGGTCTCAAGGAGAAAGACATCCTCTAACTTATCTACAAGATTATGAATGCAGCCACGTAATCATAGTATTCTTCTCTAGTGAACCACAAACATTTCAAGAAGCATCTAAAGATGAAAAGTGGATCAAAGCCATGGATAAAGAAATAAAAATGATCGAGAAAAACCATATATGGAAAGTAGTGGACATTCCTCAAGACAAGGATGTCACTAGCCTGATGTGGATCTATAAGATTAAATACAACGAAGATGGCTTTGTTCAAAAGTACAAGGCCCATTGGGTTGCTAAAGGATATTCACAACAACCGGGAATCGATTTCAACAAAACTTTTGCTCCAGTTGTCCATATGGATACAATAAGAATAGGACTTGCCATAGCGGCAGAATTAAACTTACAAGTTTTTCAGCTTGATGTCAAATTTGCATTTTCAAACGGTGAATTAAAAGAAGAAGTATATGTCGAACAACTGCGAGGCTGCATGGTCCAAGGACAAGAAGACAAAGTCTATAGGCTAAAGAAAGTTCTCTATAGTCTCAAACAAGCACCACGAGCCTGGAACAATAAAATAGATGGCTGTCTAACTCAAAGTGGTTTTATAAAAAGTCCAAGTGAGCCATCTCTCTATGTCAAGACGCAAGGCCTAAACATTCTAATTTTATGCTTGCATGTCGATGATCTTATATACACGGGCACTATCAAGAAGTGATTGAAGATTTCAAGCAGGCCATGATGGCTGAGTTTGAGATGACATACTTAGGTCTAATCAAGTACTTTCTTGGGAAGCAAGTAAAGCAAAGCCCAGGTAAGATTTTTATCTTTCAATAAAAATATGCTAAAGATCTCCTTAAGAAATTCAACATGCTTAATTGCAAGTCATTAGCAACACCTATGGCTATAAACGAGAAATTTCTAAAAATGATGGCAAGAAAAAGATAGATGGATCGATCTATAGAAGTCTGGTTGGATCATTAATATATCTTACCAATACTCGACCAGGCATAGTCCATGTTATTAGCATCATCTCTCGATTCATGAGTGAGCCGAGTAAAGCTCACTTTACAGCAACTAAAAGAATTCTAAGAAATATCAAAGGAACTAAAAGTTATGGGATTTTATATGAAGCAGAGAAATAGTCAAGGCTCACACAGTGATTGGGCAGGATGCATAGATGATCGAAAGAGCACCAGCAGATACGTGTTTTAACTTGGATCTAAAGTTATCTCATGGTTGTCAAAGAAGCAAACAACAGTAGCATTATCTTCAGCAGAAGCTGAATATGTTGTAGCAGCTAGTGCAGCTTGTGAAGCTATATGCCTTAGAAGAATCTTAAGTGACCTACAATTAAAAGATGAGGGATCTATAATTCTCTTTTGTGATAACATGTTAGCAATAGTAATGACAAAAAATCCAATCTATTGGGTTATGGCCCAATTCTACCTCGACGGCCCAACGAAGAAGTAACCGCGATTAAAAAAGCCAGTTAGGGTTTTGCGTAGTTCGTACGGCTATGACAGTTAGGGTTTGCAGAATTCTCGCTCATCCTAACCCTTTATAAAGGGCTCACTTCTCCCCTTTCAAAACACACCAGTAAGAAATACTTATAGAGTATTCTGTTTTCACTTTCTTAGAGTTGAAAGGGAGAGATTATTTGAGAGATCGTAATCTTAATCAAATCACTCATTATGATTGTGATCTTTTGTACTCTTCCTACTCATAGTGGATTATTTATGCTTATCGTTGTCCGTGGTTTTTTCCCGCATTAGGTTTCCACGTAAATTTTAGTGCTCTTTATTGTTCTTGTTATCGTTGTTTACTTTTAGTTATCACTATCCTAACGCTTTCGCTCTTAGTTTGCTCTAATTCCTAACAAGTGGTATCAGAGCTTTGGTTTAGCATATCTTAAATCATGAAGGTTGATATTCAAAAGTTTGATGAGGAGATTAGTTTAATCTCTGGAAGGTGCAGATGAGAGTGGTTCTCATTTAGCATGAGTTGTGGAAGGTTCTCTCAGGACCTCACATGAAACCCAGCACGATGACAGACAAACAATGGACGGAACAGTAGAAGAAGAAGCGTGGTTCTTTTACGTACGATGAATGGGAGGATCTGGAGTTGAAGGCGCTTTCTATCATATAGTTGTGCTTGGCACCACATGTCTTATGAGAGGTTCTTTATAAGACAACTGCAGTGGGTCTTTGGGTTCGGTTGGAGGAACTCTACATGACATTGACTCTCGCCAACAAGATCTGACTGAAGGAAAGGTTATACACTTTCAGAATTGAACAAGGTACTCTTGTTCAAAAACATGTAAATGATTTCAATTCGATTATTGTAGATCTTGAAAGTTTAGATGTTAAAATTGAGGATGAGGATAAGGCTATTTTGCTGGTTGTGCTCTACCCCCTTCATATAAACACTTTAAGGAGATCATCCTACATGGTAATTTTGATACTATATCGTTTGAAGATGTTAAGTTAAACCTATTGTCTAAGACAAAGTTTGATCATGACATTCATGCTGATTCTGCTGAGGGATTAGTAGTAAGGGATAAAATAACTGAAAGGGGGACCGGTAACAGGAAAAAGAACCATTCTAAGTTTAGAAATCCTTATACTAGTAAGATCTGCAATTACTATGGTAAATTGGATCACTGCAAAACAAGAAGGAGAAAGAAGAAGATAATTCTCATGAACGTGTTGAAACTTCGTTTGTTGAATCTGATTCTGATATTGACGTTTTGTTTGCTATCTTTACTGAAAGGTGGAGCATTTCTGATTGGATTCTTGATTCTAGGTATACCTATCATATGTGTGCTCATGAGGATTGGTTTTCAACATATGATCCAGTTGACTTAACTGTTGTTCACATGGGTAACAATACCAATATGATGTAACTGGAATCGTTACTATTAAAATCAAGACCCATGATGGTGCTATCAGGACTTTATCGAATGTTCATTACGTTCCTGACTTGAAGCATAATCTCATCCCTCTAGACACCCTCGAATCCAAGGGATGCAAATATTCAGCTGAAGGTGGAGTTCTGAAGGTGTCAAAGGGCACTCGAATTTTATTGAAGGGTTTGAGGTAAGGAAGCCTCTATGTCTTACAGGCATCTACTACGACAGATTAGATAATGAAAAGTTCATACAAGTCGTCTCCCAGAGTTAAGTTCAAGTATCACTTGAACTCAACTCGTGTTCGGTTCGCTTAAAATACCATTCGGGGTCCGCCTAGCGGGCATCACCCTTCGGGGTGCTTTGGCGGGAGAGTTGGTGTTACAAATTGGTCTAAGGTGGAGATTGTTGGTTTATAATGTAATTTTACCTCGACGGCCCAATGAAGAAGTAACTGCGGTCAAACAAGGTGGTTAGGATTTTGCATAGTTCAGGCGGCTATGTTAATTAGGGTTTACGGAATTCTTGCCATCCTAACCCATTATAAAGGGCTTACCTTTCCCCTTTCAAAACACACTAGCAAGCAATACTTATATAGTATTCTGTTTCCACTTTTTTAGAGTTATGAGAGAGAGATTATTTGAGAGATTGTAATCTTGATCAAATCATTCATTGTGATTGTAATCTTTTGTACTCTTCCTGCTCATAGTGGATTGTTTGTGCTCGTTGTCGTCCGTGGTTTTTTCCCGCATTGGGTTTCCACATAAATATTTGTGTTCTTTATTGTTCTTGTTATCATTGTTTACTTTTGTTTATCATTATTCATCATAACGCTTCAGCTATTAGTTTGCTCTAATTCCTAACACAGTCTTTCACAATAGGACAAATCATATAGAGATTTGAGATCACTTCATTCGAGAACCCATAGATAAAGGAGAAATCGAATTACAATTCTGTAAAACATATGAGGAACTGGCGGACGTATCCACGAAGGCAATCCTAATCGAGAAGCTCGTTCATTTTCGACAGCTGTTAGGAGGAGTACAAGATCTTTCTAGTTTAAGGGGGAGTGTTGAAAATTATTAATCTAGAAAGATCTTGATAACTATCTCAAAAAATCTAAATAATTATCTAGGAATGTATATTGAAAATTACTGAATTTAGATACTATGCTTAGGAAATGTTACTAAAGCTTTGGAAATGAACACCAAGATACTAGTTGTAATTAATTAAGGAGGATGGTCTAGAATTGTCTAGTTTTCAGTAATTAACCAACCTAAAAAGGCTGTAAATAAGGCCTTGTATTGTTTGAGTTGTAGCAAGCAAAAAGGAATAAAACGTTCAATCAATAGAATTCCACATCCATCATCTCTCTCTCTCTCTCTCTCTCTCTCTCTCTCTACTAGGTTTTCCATTCATTAGGCAGCCACCCACTTCCTTAATATAAAATACTTTCTCTTAATTGCCTTCAAACATTTTGGTGGCCATTAGCAAAAATTATAGAACCAATATAGTAGTCCATTTATCAAACCTTTCAATCTAACACTCATGCACAGCACTTGCAATACTGGGAGGACATTCCTCCATCCAGACCTCAAAATCCTCAGCCTCCAATGCATATTTAGCTAAAGGCATGCGCTATTCTACCAACATAGAGTTACTTTACATGAAATGTGGTTGACACTAAACAAATTACAAAGCAAACTTTTGGTCTTTATGTCATGCATAACCACTCCAAACTCCTTCATCACATCCAATCTTTTCCTAAAACCCAAAATACTTATAGGCCATTCTTCACAAGCATGTCCCTACGAAAATCTACTCCAAACGTCCATGTCACAGCTCACTTCAATGCTAGAGCTGTTACAATTTGAGGGATGTTTATCCGAACCTTCTTCACTTCCTAGATCACTGCTCCTAGGTCAACATAGCCATTAGTGAGATCAACAACATACCAAGATTACTTTTGTACTTTCCTCATGCTGGTTTGAGTCATTTCTTATTTGGTTTCCTTTCTTTGCTGCATCCTTCAGCTTCGTTGTCATCACCCGTTATCCAATACTCTTCTAGCCACTCTTCGGCTTCCATTTTCAATAGCATTGCACCTCTCCTGCCTTCATTCTAACCCCTCTTATTCATAGTGCACCATAATCTCCATGCATAGGTCACCGCCTTGGTCGCTTCATCTCCTTGTAATTTATTGAAAATTAACTTGAGTCAATCTATGAAGTCGGGCGTGTAATATGCATCAATCATAATGATTACATTATAACCATCTCCACAATTCCTTTGCCACATAGCAACCCCAAAGCACATGGCTCAAATCCTCCATATCCTACCTACTGAAGCACAGTGTCGGCGATGACTTCTTTTTCAAACGAACTTAGTTTGCAAGGCACAACCTCATTTTAAGCAGATTGCAAAACCATTTTTGGTAGATAT
>NCQV01062973.1:10736-21159 GCA_002740545.1 Lophocereus schottii
TCATTCATTCTGTGCAAAGCTCGTTATTGTTTACATAATGATTCTTGTTGTTTTGGGAACACAACAAAAATGGCTACAAGCTGTAGCGTTTAAGTTTCCATTCAGAACATGATAAAAATTGCTGCAAACTGCAGCATATCGGTTTCATGTACACAATAAAAATTGCTGCAAACATTAAGGGCTACATTCACGCATCCATACCTAAGGTGTTGGGTTATGTCTATCACGGAAAATGACATCAACAACCCAGTTCAAGTCCCAGTTGAGTTGGAATTCATAGAAGTCCGTCCTACCCTGATTACATAAAGTGTCTACTGAGGTGGATATATAGCCCGTTATAGACTTATTCTTTGAGAACAGTGAAAAGTTTTAACATGTTGAATGAATAATTTAAAAATGGAAAGAATTAAAACAAAAAAATGAGAGGAGTTGAATGAATAATTAGCAAATATATTGATAAGAACAACCCGACACAGCTAATGTATATGAAGGGTACGTAGCCAATACAATGAAATTTCGTATTTCAAATATCAAAGTTGCACAAATATAACAACTCAACTTACATTGCTCCTGTATCTGGTTCTAAATTGAACAATCAACTGTTGAAGTGCAATTCTTTCATGTAATGATCTTACAGAGAGACAACATTCATATGACAAGTACTACTTTGTGGTTTCACAGTCGTCGTTTTCAACTGTTGAATATGAAACGGTTTGATACAAAACAAATGAAATAGTGGATCAAAAAAGATACACTTTTCACAACGAAATGGTTGGTTTAAATCTTGCTAGAGTTTATATAGTAGGTTTTTTATGCCTTGTATGATGGTGCCCATAAGATATGAATATCAAAAAAAGTTTTTAAAAAAACTTAAAAAAAAGGAAAAACGAAGCAAAGTGGATATGCGTTTGAAGACGACTTACTTCCTGCAACGATAGAATAAGGCATGTTTTCCATTCCTTTGCAACTTTGGCGCGACTTTCGCCTCCTCTTGAAGTATGATGTGTGAATGTGAATAATTGCCCTCAAAAGGGAGCATCTATACTATTTAGCCGACGGAGAGCAAGGAGTGAGAAAAGCGACACTTTGATACCAGCGCAAAAGTAGTGACATCGGAAGAAGGTATAAATAAATCGCATCTCTCTCTCTCTCCCTGCTTCTCTCTCTAGACTCCTAGAAACTGGAGAACAAAGGGATTTTGATCACACGCTGATATGCATGGCACTAGATGAAACTTTGAATTAGGATTCCTTTTGATTTTGAGGGATATGCCCTTCTGTTGCTGATGTTACACACCGAGAGAGTGCATGTGAAAAAGAGGACAAAAGGTCGATGATTGCTCAACTTTTTCCAGTTTCTAGGGTTTTTTAAGGGGCGTCAGGGGAGCGCAAGATTAGAGAGTTTTAGATGAATTGGGACTCTCAGTTTCTTACCTTTTTTTTTTTTTTTTTCCCGTTCTCAAGATTTGTTTTCTTGTGGGGAATTCATATACGAAGTACGTATCTAAATTATTTATGGAGAATCCTTACTTTTCTGGGTAGGCGCGTGATTTTGTACTCTTAATTAATGGTTAATTAATTGAGGGAAAATAAATCGCTAAATGTTGCTGGATGAATGGAGCTCATTCTACTCTACGTAGGCGTAGAAGTGCTTATTTAGCGATCTGATTTTGAGTTGAACTGTGGACATATAAAAAGCAGTTGGTACATGGTCCATCCGGTTGGACAAATGTAATTGTACAACCGGGCATACAAATTACCTATCTGCCCACCACGCACAAAAAACAAAGAAAACCGTCGGATTTCGGCTCACTAAAAATACCATATAGCTCACTAAAATATGCTATTGTGCATCCAGTTTCGGTCACTAAAAACAACGTATAGCTTACTAAAATATTTTAGTAAGCTGAGACGCAGTATATTTTAGTGAGCTAATACGTACCTTTAGTGAGCAGACATACCGAAACTAATGTAGATTATGTGCCTAAGTTTCACTTAGTAAAAATACTATATAACTTATTAAATGTGCTATTGTACTAAAAAAAATGTTATTGTGAATCTGAAACGCACTAACTATATTCTAATTCTCTATATTTTTTTAGTGAGTTATAATATTTATTTACTGAATTGTTATATCATACAACCTGTTATACAGAAGCAATTGTACAATCGAATTTCAGCTCACTAAAAACGTATAGCTCACGACAATACCTAATGAACTAAGACATAATTTTAGTGAGCTAATACATACTTTTAGTTAGCGAATAGATCAAATTAATGCATCTTACGTACCCTAGGTTTTACTTAGTAAAAATACTATATAACTTATTAAAATGTGCCATTGTACTAAAAAAATATTATTATAAATTTGAAACTAACTAAACTATATTCTAATTGTCTATATTTTTTTAGTGAGTTATAACATATATTTAGTGAGTTATGGCGTATATTTAGTTAGTTATGCCATATACTTAGCGAGTTGGATTATATTTAATTAATTCACTACATTTCTATTATACTCACAAAATATAATACAAACACCCTTATGTCATAGTAAAAAATGATTGAGCTGTAACACAACCTAAGAACTTGACAATATTATTTGCTGGTTATCTATACTATTCTTTTTAGTGAGCTATCCTATTTATTTAGTGAGCTATGATAGATATTTGGTGAACCATAAAATGTACTTTGTGACCAATATGATTTAACGTGGAATATTAATCATTCATAATAAAAAAATGAGTGAACAAACAATATAGTACACAATTTTAGTTAGCACATATACTTTCTTGTTCATATTTTAAGGTATGATATATTCGTCTTTTAGTGAGTTATGATTTATATTTAATGAGCCATGACATATTTTTAGTGAGTTGGACTGTATTTAATTAATTCACTATATTTCTATTATGCTCACAAAATATAATGCAAACACTCTTATGTTATTGTAAAAAAATGATTGAGCTGTAATATAACCCAAGAACTTGACAATATTATTTACTGGCTATCTATACTATTCTTTTTAGTGAGCTATCCTATTTATTTATTGAGCTATGATAGATATTTGGTGAGCTACAAAATGTATTTTGTGACCAATATGATTTAGTGTGGAATACTAATCATTCATAATAAAAAATGAGTTAACAAACAATATAGTACATAATTTTAGTTGGCACATATACTTTTTTCTTCATATTCTAAAGTATGATATATTCGTCTTTTAGTGAGTTATGACTTATATTTAGTGAGCTATAACATACTTTTAGTGAGTTAAATTATATTTTTATTATACTGACTAAATAGGTATAATATGAATGCGCTTATGTCATAGTAAAAGATAATATAAATATTTCTTACTAACATTATATTGCTCATTAAATATATTATATAACTCACTATAACATATGCAGCATTGCTCACTAATGCTGTATCCATACATATAAAAATTTGTAGTAAATTTTTTTTCTTATTTGAGTTTATTTTTATAATAAATCTAAATGCTTCTATTGAGTTAAAATACGGATAATAAATATACAAATTTTCAATTAATATTTATCTTAAAATTAGGATTTTTATATAAAAATAGTGAATGTAGATCCATAATGTAAATACAAGTGTATGCCTTAATATTTCAATGGAAAAATTTAAAAAAATTAGTATCTTTTTTTGAAAGGCGCTTAAAATACTTTTAGGACGAAAAGAATAATAATAAAAAAAACAAGTTTTACCTTTACCACAAATTGAACCCATGACCTCACCCATTTAAATAAAACACCATTGCCACTCCACTACCCACCCATTCCTATTGTTAATGCTGATTATAATTAATGTTGAACTGAGAGCACCGTCTGTATAATTTCCAGCTAGTGGTGGGCCGGGGTGGATAATTGAGTTGTCCACTCGATTATACATAATAAATTGCGAGCAAAAACTACGTCTATCTTAGTGCAGTTGAAGAAAAGAAGTTGACTTATGACAATTGTAAGCACTGTAAATTTACTAATATGTATCGTGTCAGAAAAATAAATATATATTTATTATTTTGGATCAACTCATTTAATTAATTTAATTTATTTAACTGAAGTTGGTCAAAGCAACTTTCAAGTCACAACTGTCAAATTGATTACTAAGTCATCAATTAAATGAATTGTTAAGTCAGAGACCTAATCCATGGTTGAAGATGACAAATAAATTGCAACCTTAATAGGGGGCATCTGTCTCATAAATAGAACTTTACTCCCTCCTATTCTGAATGTCGAAAATTCATTCACTCCCAAGGCTTTCTAAGGACTTAACGGTCCAATTTCTCATGAGGAAGATAGCAAGAGCAATTAAAGCACAAATAAATCCAAGTCATCTATATATTTCTAATGACTCTGTTCTCCTCTTCTCTCAAAAAATCCTAGCTTCCCAGAAAAAACTCTAACCTCCATCCATTTCAATAAGGGGCTATCATCGGTCATAATTACTGGTGATAAGCCTCAACCTTCGTGCTTTTTAAACTTTTATTTAGTTGTATGATATTTACTAATGTTTTTATCTCTTTTCAACTTTGAGAGAGTTGAATTAGGTTGTTTATTTATCTCACAATTAGTGTGAGGTAGGTTGTTCTCATCTCTAGTGTATGTTATATTATTCTCACCACTAGTATGAGTTTGAATCATTGCCTTTGTGCAATTTATTAAATATTTGAAAATTTAGAGTGTGATTTTCTTGTGGAGTACAATTTGAAAGTTATTCTATTAAATCTACATTTTCGAGTAAGGAAATAGTCAATTATGGAATTTCCCGTGATCTACCACATCAATTAGTCATGTGCTCCATGAAGTTATATTATAATTCGTCGATATTTAGGAAAGACGCATTGACGTTAAAGAATGCGGTTGGTGCCTAGAATGCTGTTACAAGTTTAGAGCTAGCCGACAATGTATTCACCATTAGCTTTTTGAAGAGAAAGATTGAATTTGATATTTTAGATTTACTTTTCTAAGGAGACATTCATTGTATATGCCGTATGATTTTTCATAATAATTTATTCTTTTTCTTATTAAAAAAAACCTCATGCCATATACTCTCTAAAGGAATCAAACATTGTTCTTGATCGAGATTGACCCTTCTTTCAAAATCAAATTCATCTATGGCTCTGATCTCTTTGACATATTTTTTGAAGTATAAGTTTACATAAGTTCGATTTATAATAAGTTCAGAGTAAGTCGAGGAAATAAGTTCAGAATAAGTTTAGAAAATAAGTTCGAGAAAGTTTAGAATAAGTTCAGCCCAGAATAAGTTTAGCCAATAAATTCATAAATTTGTTCTTAATAAGTTCAGAACAAGTTCAGTTTAAAATAAGTTCAGCAAATAAGTTCAGAATAATCTCAAAAAACAGTTCAGCGAATAAGTTAAGATAAATTCAATTTAAAATAATTTCAGACAAAATAAGTCGACGAGAACATGGACTAAACTTATTTTTCACTTATATATTAAGAACAAATTTAATGATCTTGTTTGCTGAACTTATTATGAACTTATTTCTTAAACTTCTTCTGAATTTTTTCTGAACTTATTTTTACTGAACTATTCTAAATTGAACTTAGGCCCTATTCTCTTCGACTTATTTTGCTTGAACTTATTCCGAATTGAATCTATCTAAACTTATTCTGAACTTGTTTATTGAACTTATTTGGAACTTATTAAGAACAAATTCATGAATATATTTGCTAAACTTATTCTAAACTTATTCATTGAACTTATTCTGAACTTATTTACTGAACTTATTCTAAACTGAACTTATTTGAATTAAAGTTATTCTTCAAAAAATAAGTCGAAGAGAACAGGACCTATCTGAACTTACTCTTCAAAAAATAAGTCGAAGAGAATAGGGCCTAAGTCCATAAAAAAAAGTCAAATTAGTCAACTTGATTAGGGCCTAAGTCCATCAAAAAAGTCAAATTAGTCAACTTGATTGAGGTTCAAGTCAGTCGGTACAAAGTCAAGTACAAATTGAAAATCGAACTAGATGATTATATTAGTTGTATTCAATATAGAGACTGCATCCATATTTTCTGAAAATCAATACAAAATTAAATTTGTTCATATATTTCTTGTCTTGTTCAATTTAGAGTTGAAATTTGTGTTTACAACCATATATGTAATCAGCTTTAAATTAATTTAACTCTTTTCTATATTTATATTTATCTCTATCTATCCATATAATCTATATATAATTTTGAGTGACTTCACACTTTTTTTGCAAAGTGTCATAACTTTATTGGTTAGCATATTAACCCACATTAAGTGGATGATTATGGGAATATTAATCATTCACATTAATCTCTTTTCTTAGTAAGAAGCTTAATGCTGTTTAAAAAGTGATCTGATGATCAGGGGCTTCCACAATACAGCATCTTCTGCTCCCTTGTTCACGTTAATCCAGCCATCAATGGGGATTTGGGTTGGTGATGTGATATTTTCCGGTAACTCTGCTAGTATCCTCTATTGACTATTCGGGTTCAAGTTCATATATACCGTTGGTAGTATACAGCAGTCAAATCCAATCGTTTCTAAGCTAAGGCCAGTCCTTATTTTCTAACAAACCAAAAAAAGTCGCTCAAACTCGATCCCCACGAGAAACTCATTCAACCCGACCGACCGACCCATGGTCTGACTCTAGGACTTCTCAGTTCATAACAAGCCCTAGACTGGTCACCGGTTTTGGCGCCAGCCACCAGTTGCCGGCAGGAATGGTAGATTTCTATCTTGATGAAAATAAATGCCAAAAATCAGTTGAAGAAGGTGGTTTAGTAATATGTCTTGTCTAGCAGCTAAGGCTTGGGGCTTAGCGGTTTTGAAGTGTTTTCAGCTCATTTTGTTCATATTCTGATTGTCTCTTGGGATTTTTCTTTTGTTTTCCTCTTTTTTTTGTTTTCTTTCTTTGCGTGGTCGGGGCTATGTTTTCTGTTCAAGATTTTTTCTTTCTTTGTATGGCATGATTGAAAATCTAATAAGGCACACCATTTTTTGACTATGAAATTTCTTGATTTACTTGAGTCATTGATTAACAAATAATTATGCAAAACACTAAAGGAAAAGCCATAGGTCAGACAATCATGTAATCAAATGTATGATTTAATTAAATACCATTACATGATACAACCTAATATGTTATAACAATGCTACTTTCGTATCAATCATTAATGTTTGCATAACATATTCATTATATTTTGATAGTATATATTTTACTCTTTTATATCCATGATGATCTTAATATTATTAATAAGAAATTATTCCTACAATCTTATAATATATATGGACGTATACGAAGATGTATCACATTGTGATAACTGAATAAACAATTCACATCCGTGCAACGCACGTATATCACTCTAGTAATGCAAATAAGTTGAGTCTAATATTACATCTCTTGATTGCTATCCAATTGAGAGAGGGCTCCTTATTTAAAAAAGGTAAAATCTATTTATAGTGTTGTTGTTTTCTATGCAATAACATGATTATTTATTGCATGTTATAGCTTGTACTAAGAGTGTATAAATAAGATCATCTGTTTTGTGTTAAAAGACATAACTAAAAGGTAAAATACCTTTACCATCTAAAAACCTCGAGCTTTTCCATCGTTCAAAAGGATCGATATTAGAGAGTAAATTTTGATATAAGAGAGTATTCTAAAATTTTTTGAAAGACTGAGATGTCTATCCCCAAAAGAAGGAATAAAATAGGGAAAAAAATAGGATTTCTGATATTGTTGTCTTGCTCTTGCCTAATTATTTAGGGAAAAGTACTCGTGTTTGTGGCAGTCAATTTAAAGTCTCAATCATGACATCTGGTGATTAAAAAAAAAATTATGATATCTGGTTAAATGAAGAGAAAGTAGTGTTCAAATTGAGTGTCACCTTGCGCAGGGGACCATTCGATGTGCCATGTTTGAGGACCAACGTTGGCTTTCTCATAGGCGAATGGATTCTACCCAGTCTGTTTTTCATCATGCGCCCATTTTTACCCACAGGGATGCCCAGTGCTACTTTTTTTTGGCTATGCTTTGCAATGCACACGAAGATAAATACAATTTTTTGTATGCATGTCGTACTAAACCTTTAGACTTTCTTCACTCCGAAAAATAGGAAAGAAATTATTTATAAAAAAAACATATTAGAATAACAAGTTCTTTACATGCCAATGAGCTGAATTTCTCCAGTGACCACTAAAGTATCCAAAATTTTGTTGGTGGTATATCCTTCGTTGCTAGTGGTGCCATCATCATGACTCAAATTTTGGTGGCGTATCCTCTCTTATAAAGAAAACAATGCTTGAGGCACCACAGTCCTCAGCCTCAATTGAATTAAATAATTAAGACTAGTTATTTTAGCAGTGATTAGCTATTTGATAAGTCGTTAAGCGTGAAGTAATATAGCTATCCAACTAATTTACATATATATTTACAATAAAATTTGTTGGTAGCTCTACACGAATATCTGCACACATTTTAATCATTAATTTGTTGAACAATTATAACTTAACCTAATTAAGCCCCTACTTAAATCACTAGTACCGAAGACATCCTAAGAGTCCACACTCATCTATTTATTTGATATTAAAAAAAAAGGAAAGAGAAATTCATGTATATTTGAGAGACTTTTTGCATTATAACGAAATCAATAAGGTGATTAATTTATTAAAATTCTGCTAATGCATGGTCAATAATTAAAAGAAGAACAAGACGAAGAAATGGGTGGGGTTTTTGAATAGCTTGCTAGTTGCGACTTGGCTTTCTCTGCTGGACATGTGTTTGACAGCTTGAGCTGGAGCACTATCAATTTGGATTTTCTGATGGTCATATCACCCGAATAAAACAACGCACCTTTAGCCTTTAGACTTTAATTCACAATCACATACTCCAAGTTCATTGTCTCCATTTGCCAGTCCGTGAACAATTAAGTAGATTGCTATCAGACTCGGCGGACAATCAAGGAAATTTAGTAATAATCGGTTTGTCTATTAAAATCAAAGGAAATTGTTTTATGTATCTAAAGATGTCTTTAATATAAGTATTTAATGGAGTTAGATTTATTTATTTATTTATTTATTTGAATTCTCAATGTAAAAAGTATTAATAATTAAATGTAAAAATATTATTAAATAGTTTAAATAATGACACTGCGATGAGAACAATATTTGAAATCGAGTTTAATGCTCTGACCAAATGAAAATATTAAAATGTTAAATATCATCTTTCAATAAATTAGTTATGCATGTTACTATATAAAGCTACGAAATTCTACTAATATCTTTTAACTTGTTATGTCACTCAAAATATCTTATAAAGATCCGTGAGTATTCTTGTATCTATCCGAAGACCTTTATTTAACTCATGTATGATACTATATACATAGAACACTAGCTCAAGAGTTAGAAGCGACAATCCGATAAAAAATAAAACAGTTAGAAGCAACACGGCTAGGAGAACGGACATTAGTTGTAGCTGTGACATTTTTCACTTTTTTTCTCTCTTTGTACAAGTATATTAATGTGTTACATGATTTTAGCACAACAAATCTTCAATATTATAATTAATTATCATCATGAGCTAAGCTGAATGGGTACAAATGGCACCTTAATCGAATTAACCATGTCTGCAAAAACGTCTTACACTATCAAAAAAAAGAAAACATATATGTGTAACTTTATAATTGTAAAACATATGGGTAAAAAGATTAATTTATATAATTTATAAGTGGTAACAGTCTTAGATTATTGAACCATACCATTTTTTAATTTAATACATAATAACATAATTTTGAAAAACACTTACGAATTACTTTGTGGCAATGCCGCAAAACACTTTTCGCTTCCTTATCCTTGAATATGCTGGATGTGTTAGATTGTATCGAGACGTGTGTAACCAATGACGTGAACAATGTCCTCTATAAGCGATAATCCACAGTCTAGACCAGAAATTCAAAATTGCTCTTGAACAAATGCATTCTCATAAAACTCCGGATCCTGATGAAACGAACCCACACCTTTTTCAGAACTTTTGGGGCGTTGTTGGTGATGACAATGTGTTAGCTGTTGCCCTTACTATTGTAAATGGTCACGACATCCCCTTTATGATGAACCATACTTTCGTTGCCCTAAGTCCTATGAAGACTTGGCCAGACTTAATCACCAAGTATCGTCCAATTAGCCTATGTAATGTCGCATATAAGCTAGTGATCAAGGTTATCTCGAATATACTTAAGCCCTTCTTACGTCATGTTATCTCGATACTCCGGGTGGCTTTACTCGGGGCAGGTAGATTACCGATTACATTTTAATAATTAATTTAGAGATCGATCTTTCATGCTATTAAAGGTGATGTAATGGAGCTATGGATATTAAACTGGACATGTCCAAGGCATATGACAGTG
>NCQV01062980.1:0-15644 GCA_002740545.1 Lophocereus schottii
ACCTAATTAAACAAAATAAAAATAGCAAATAAAACAAAAAGACTTAGGTGGTGGAATGATGATGGTATGAAGATGATGGTGATCCCAAGCAGCTGTGGCCTTGTTGTGTTGGGCGTGGAGGATGATTGAAGAGGAGGAAGGTGGTGATGAAGTTGAGATTGATGATGATGATGGGTTATGTAGGGTTGGTGAGGAATGCGAAGAGAGAGCTGTGAGATATTTGTGCCGTGGAGATGGCTGCGTGAGATTTATGGTGTAGAGGAGAAAAGAATTCAGCCGTGGGTGTTGGGGTTATATGGGATGAGTTGTCATGACTACTTTAGGATGGTGAAGATTATATGGTGGGGATGATTTAAATTAGGGGTAGGTGTGATATGGGCCTAGGCTTAGTGACTAGGGTTTTTTTGTTCTTCCTTAGACTCCTTAGATTTCTTCTCCCTCAAGACTTCTAACTCTTCTTCAACTCTTGAAATCCTAGCCCAATTAAATAATTATGAAAATAATATTTTCCATAAATTATTTATTTTGGATCGTCTTTATAGCCAAGCGTGTAAAACTCGAAATTCGACGTCTCCTCTTTTCTTTTTATTAATTAATACTAAACTGAAAAACATATAAAATAAAGTAAATTAGACACAATAATATATATAATATAATTAAAATAACTATTAAAATCATGCATGATTTTTAGCTTAACAAATTTCCCCACACTTAGACTTTGAACGTCCTTGTACAAAGAAATCTTATACTCGACCTAAAGTTGACACCCTTTCTTTTCTTATAAAATCTTGCATACTTATGATATTCATACTAGGTCTGGGCTTACTTATGAGAAATAGTGTTATTGAATTAATTAGTTTTTTCTTTCAATAAGTGAATACCTGCTAGACATCCAACTATCTTTAGAGAGTTTATTTATCAACCTCACAACACTTCTATAATGATATAACAAGATCAATAATTACTTATCTCTTTTTGATTATGCATACACCAATCAAGAGGTCGAAAAAGAATTTAAGATAGAAAAATTTAGGCATAGTCTGGCTATAGAGACAATTGAACTAGGTAGAATAGCTTCATTAAATTGATCCTAAACTTGCCTTGTATTTATTTTTCTCTTCTTCTTCTGTTTTTTTCCCCCCAAACTCCACTTGCGCACATATTCGGGGCCCATATAGGTATTAGAAATTAAACACTCCCTGTCTCACACTCACCCGAACAGAGGTGCTGGAGCAAGCATTTTATTTTCATCATTACTTTTATTTATTTTAATGGCTCATTATCATGGGAAGCAAGCTTTCCAGTGGCAGTATTGCCTCAAAGGGTAACATCCAGTAGCGCATGCCTCAAAAAGGTACTTGTCATTCCCGACTTTGGCTCTTCTCTTTTTTTTCTCTCTCTTTTTTTGTTTGGAGTTATTCTACTAATTCAATAGTTTAGGAGATGGATAGGTAATTTTATTTCCTCTGTATGACTATATAACATGATAAAATAAGATGGATAACTATGATAATTACTCATTAAAGAGATATATGAGGATCCACTCAAACTTCTCTGAAAGACAGTTAGCTTACTTAGAAGTCTTCACTCATAAAAGAATAAATTAAAAAAATAGCCAGTAAAACAAAATTTTTTTAAGCAAGCAAGCCTAGCATAAACTCATATCATGCATTATTTATAAGAAAAAATTTTTTGTTTCCAATTTTCTTTGTTTTTTAATTCTTTTTTTCAATTTTCTTTGTTTTTTTTCGAGAATAAAACTGTAGGAATTAAATGAAGGATGCACCCCCCACACTTAATTCATGCGTTGTCCCTAATGCATGCAAAAAGATAGAAATAATGAAAATAAAAGCAAAATTAAATAGGTACTTCCCTAAAAACATTGGGTTGCCTCCTAACAAGCGCCTTTGTTTATAGTCGTTGGCTCGACTTCATGAAACTCTGGGATCCTCTAATTGAATCTCTTCTACTAACTCATCATTGATCTGGTAAGGCACTTTTTGAAACTCAACATGACTAAGACTCTTAGTAAGCATAGTCAAAAATTCATCTTCATTGGATAAGTCATAAATATCTTGGGCCAACTCATCAATAACATTAAGTGCATATATGTAATTCACATCAGCAGGGAATCTCATGGCATCAAAAATATTAAATTTAATCACTTCACTATCAAATTCCATGGTTAATGTTCCTTCATGCACATCAATTTTAGTCCTAGTTGTTTTCCAAAGTGGCCTACCTAGCAAGATGAGAATATCATAATATGTATCACCCATGTTCATCACATAAAAATGAGCAGGAAATACAAGTTCATTCACTTGAACTAAGACATCCTCTAACACTTCATCTGGGTAAATACTGCTCCTATCAGCTAACTGAAGCACTATACCAGTTTTCTTTAACTCTCCTAAGTTTAGTTTGTCATAAACAGGCCTAGGCATGACATTAATGGAAGCACTCAAATCAAGCATAGCCTTATCAAAAAGATGTCCTATTTTACAAGGAATAGAGAACACACCTAGGTCTTTGCACTTAGGGGGAAGTTTCCTTTGCAAAACTACAGATACATTTTCCCCCACACTTGCCTTTTCATTCCTTACTAATTTTCTTTTAGTAGTACATAATTCTTTCAAGAATTTAGCATAACGAGGCACTTGTTTAATAGCATCAAGGAGAGGTATGTTGATTTCTACCTTCTTTAATGTCTCTAAGATCTCTTGGTTAGCCTCATTCACCTTAGAAGTAGGGTTTCGAAGTTTAATAGGAAAGGGTGGAATTGGTTTATAAGGTTCTCTTTTCTTCTCTCCTATTTCCATAGTAGTTTGATTAGAATCTATATTTAACTCTGGTTCAGCTTCTTTGACCTCTAACTCAAGCTCAACCTTTCTACTCTTCCTAGGCTCTTGTGACTCTTTCCCACTCCTAATTGTTATGGCACTAACATTCTCTCTAGGGTTAAGGTAAGGCTGAGATGATAACCTATTTTGCATTTGAGCCTGTAAGTTGCTAACTATGATATCAGTTGCCGTCTGTCTCTCTTGAACCTGCTTAAGAGTTGTCTCTAAAATCTGAAACCTATCATCCATCTTCTTAAGGACTTGTTTGGTCCTATCTTGATTAGAAGGTTGATGAGATGTTTGGTCAAAATTAGGTGGATTGGTTTGAGGGCCATACCTAAGATTAGAGTGGTCTCTCAATCCTTCATTATAAGTGCTAGAATAGGGATCATATCTCCTTTGACCTTGGTTAGAATAGATAGCATTGCCGTATTGAAATATAGGACACGCATTAGTAGGATGCCCCTCTAGACAACAAATGCCACATATGACTGCTTTTTGTACTCCTCCTATGACAATCTTATTCAACATAGCAGTAATATAAGATAACTGACTCTCTACAGATGAACTAGAACCAATCTCATTAATCCTTTTAATTTGTGACTCCCTAGCACCAAACTGTTGAGTATTTTGGGCCATCAGATTGAATAAATTTCTAGCATCAGCTGGGGTTTTATTAACCAGAGCCCCCTCACTAGCAGCATCAACCATATTACGGTCCATAGGAAGTAAACCCTGATAAAAATATTGAATCAATAGCTGTTCAGTTATTTGATGTTGGGGATAACTAGGACATAATTTATTAAATCTTTCCCAATAATCACAAAAAGTTTCCCCATTCATTTGTTTGATTTCACATATTTCTTTCCTAATAGATCCAATACGGGATGCAGAAAAAAACTTTTCTGAAAACGATTTATGCAATACAGCCCATGTAGAAAAAGATCCAGCAGGCATATAATATAACCAGTCCTTAGCATTACCAAGCAAAGAAAAGAGAAATACCCTTAGTCTAATTTGGTCCTCAGAAATTCCTTCAGGAACTATAGCAGAGCAGGTAACAAGGAATTCACTAATGTATCTATGGGGAGTCCTCTCCAACTAATCCATGAAACTTAGGTAATAAATTTATAAATCCTGAGTTTTATTTCAAAGGCTTATCTAAAACAGTATAAGTAATGGACATTGGTTGAGTTTCTAAGTTAGGTGCAGCAAGTTCTCGAAGAGTTGACATTCTTACCTCTTTAACCTGAAGACTTACTGGCGATTTGCAATAATAAAAACAAAACAATAAAAGTCGTAAAATTAAATAGAAGTAAACTAGCAATTTAATTTTCTTTCCCCGACAACAGCGCCAAAATTTGTAAAACTTATCGAGAGCCACAAATTTAATCACTACTTCGGTCATTAAAACACTTTGTATAGCATAGAGAAGTAGGGATTGATCCACGAGGAAAGATTGTTGTAAAAGGCTAGCTTAATCCTAAATGATTTTACTAATTTATTAAGTCTAATCTTAATAATTCTAAAATAATTAAAATCTAATGAATAAAAATCTAAAACAAATACCCAATGTTGCTTCTAAATATTCTAGATCATATTCTGGAAATAAAGTAGTAAAAAGGTTCCCTAAATAATTTAGAAAAATAAAAACAAAATAGTAATTGAGATTTTAATTAAAACTCAATAACAGCAAATAAAAGTCAGAAAATAAATATTAAAAATATCAAACAGAAACCTAAAAACTTAATCTTCAGGTCCATAAGCTTGTAAATTCTAAATTGTATATGATTAATTTCAGAATAATCAGATCAGAAAATTAACACAAAATATCAACCAGAATAATAAATCTTAAATGAGATATAAAATAATCTGCATTAATATAAATACAAACTTAGTCACAAAAATTACCCTAATTTTAGGACACAATTTTTTGGACTTAACCAAACCCAATAATCATAAATTAAAATTAAAAATTAAAATTTTCAGAATTAATAACCTAAAAACCTGCACTTATCAATTTCTCAAAATAATTCTGAAAAATTATCAAATAACTTCCAAAATTACGAAATTAAATATGAGCAGACTAGGACACTATATAAACGCTAGAAACTGATAAAAATCGAAAAAGAAAAAAATAGCTATTTTAAGTCCAATTTCTATCAAATTGGTAATTAAATACTAAAACTGAATATAAATCAATTTAAAATTATACCTACTCCAAAAATCAAAATCTAAACTATCTAAAATTACCTAGACACTCCTAAAAGACTATAATTTTGGGAGGGGTTGATTGAAATAATGTTGAAGCTAATAAAAGTGGAACGAAAATTAATAAACTAATCAAATTCACTCTAAGCAACAAATAATGATCAAAAGTTGTCAAATTTATGAAGGATACTTAGTATAATCCCAATCTACCATGCAAATTAATATTTATCATCAACACACAAGTTAATTTCATTTATGAGTTAAACTGTAGAAGATATCCACCAGCGGTTCTTCCCCGTTTTTTCTTAAGTTCTAGTTTACTTAGGTCCAGCCCTAATATAAACCCAACTAATTTGATAATCTTTATACCAGTGCAAAACTTTAACCAAACAAGAGCATTAAGAATTATAAAAACATCATTTAATACTTTGTAACCAATTTACCAGCAAATTGATTTAATAAAGATCTAAAGCGATTACCTAATTAAAAGAGATGGGTTTAAGCCATCCATGATTAATTAGGGTGATACCTAAGCCTAAAAAACTATAACTTTTACGTATTATAATCTTCTAAACTATCAATCGAAATTGTATTTAATCAACTAACATGCATTCTAATCAATTTAATACAAATTTCATAAACGATAAACGCTAATCGCTAAAGAATTATGAATATGAATCAACTAGGCAATAAAGCATAAGACGTGTTTCAAAATAGTAAGTTTAGCATGGCTTTAAGAAGATTATACTAAGTATAAAAAAATTACTCACTCATATTAAAATCACAATAATTTAGCAAAAGTTTCATGTTTAATAATATAAAGGTTTTAACCTAATTAAACAAAATAAAAATAGCAAATAAAACAAGAAGACTTAGGTGGTGGGATGATGATGGTATGAAGATGATGGTGATCACAAGCAGCCGTGGCCTTGTTGTGTTGAGCACGGAGGATGATTGAAGACGAGGAAGGTGGTGATGAAGTTGAGATTGATGATGATGATGGGTTATATAGGGTTGGTGAGGAAGGCGAAGAGAGAGCTGTGAGATGTATGTGCCATGGAGATGGCTGCGTGAGATTTATGGTGTAGAGGAGAAAAGGATTCAGTCGTGGGTGTTGGGGTTATATGGGATGAGTTGTCGTGACTTCTTTAGGATGGTGAGGATTATGTGGTGGGGATGATTTAAATTAGGGTTAGGTGTGATATGGGCCTAGGCTTAGTGACTAGGTTTTTTCCTTCTTCCTTAGACTCCTTAAACTTCTTCTCCTTCAAGACTTCTAACTCTTCTTCAACTCTTGAAATCCTAGCCCAATTAAATAATTATGAAAATTATATTTTTCATAAATTATTTATTTTAGACCGTCTTTATAGCCAAGCATGTAAAACTCGAAATTCGGCGTCTTCTCTTTCCTTTTTATTAATTAATACTAACCTGAAAAGCATATAAAATAAAGTAAATTAGATGCAATAATATATATAATATAATCAAAATAATTATTAAAATCATGCATGATTTTTGGCTTAACAAGCATCAATAAGACATAAAAGAAAACACAAGAGCAAGGTGGCGTCGTGGCAGTTCTAAAGGTAGGACTCGGTTATGTGCCATCTGAACGTGTTCGAATTTCAGGGCGACATAAAGATAAGCATTCCCTTGCTCAGTATATCGTAGCAGAAGAGATTATTGAAAGTGATGAGGGGGATGTCAAGGACAAACCAAAATCTTTTGTGTTTGACAGATTGTAATCTTCCACTTCACGAGGATGCACTTCTGTGTTCGACAGTGTAGGAAATGGCAAAGTCTCAAAGTCTTAAACTTTCAGGACATTAAAAGTAGGCACACAACCCAAACCTTTAGCCTCCACCAAGACCAAGTCAAGTGAATAATTGGCAAGTTTGTCATCGACACAGGAAAGGGCCTCCGTATTTAGTCGTCTTGGTGAAATAAATGAAGTCCAGAGTGTTATTCCTTCTCGTATAAAACACTTGTCGACTCTAGATGTGAAGACGAAGGGTTCACCGAGGGTCAAAATAGTTTTCACTGGCCATAGGATTAATTTAGGCCCAAAAGAGGAACTCAAGTAAGAGGAACAAGCTTCCTTCAATCACATCACAGTTCGAGAAGTTGATAAACTAAATGTTGAAATAGAACTCGTGGAAACTCATGAGGCTATAGAAGACGGAGCGCAAGCCACTATGGACGAACTCAAAGAGTTGAATCTTAGGACTAGTGAGAAGTCTTGTCCCATCTATGTGAGCTCATTGCTTGCACCCAAGGAGGAAAAAAAGTACATTGATCTCTTGCCAGAGTACAAAGATGTGTTTGCTTGGAGTTACAAATAAATGCTCGGGTTAAACCCAAAAATTGCAGTCCACCGCTTGTCTATCAAAAAAGGTGTTTCAGCTAAGAAATAGCCCCTGCAACACTTCCTACCAGAGTTAGCACCAGAAATTGAAAAGGGCGTCTACAAACTCATAGAGGCGGGATTCATTCGCAAAGTTAAGTAAGCAATATGGATTGCGAATATTGTCCTTATAAGGAAAAAGAATGGGCAACTGCGTGTTTGTGTGGATTTTCGAGATCTCAATGATGCCTGTCCTAAAGATGATTTTCCACTGCCTGTGACGGAACTCATGATTGATTCTGCAATAGGACATGAAGATCTGTCCTTTATGGATTGCATAGTAGGATACAATAAAATTAAAATGACATCAAAAGATTATGAAGCCACAGCTTTCCGCACACCTAAGGGCATCTTTTGCTACAAAGTGATGCCTTTCGGGTTGGAAAATGCAGGAGTGACATACCAAAGGGTGATGCAAACCATCTTTTAGGACATGCTACACAAGACAGTGGAGTGCTCCATCGATGATCTAGGGGTCCAGTCAAGAAAGATACTAGACCACTTATGTGATCTCCAGCAAATCTTCAAGAGATTACGAATATCTCAACTCAAAATGAATCCGCTTAAGTTCGCATTCAGTGTTAAGCTTTATCGTTTGACATCAAGGCATTGAAATTGGCCAAGCTAAAGTCATAGCCATTCAAGACATGCCCGAGCCTAAGAACCTTAAGGAGCTTCGCGGTTTAGAGGGGTGCTTAGCATATATCAGGAGGTTCATATCAAACTTGACCGGTCGTTGTTACCCTTTCAGCCACCTCGTGAAGAAAAGGGCACCTTTTGAATGGGATGAATCATGCAGGAATGCCTTTAAAAGTATCAAGAAATATTTGTCAAGCCCACCCATGCTAGGAGTTCCAATTCCCAGTAAGCCTTTGATACTTTACATTGCGGCCTTAGACAGATCACCGGAGGCATTATGTGCGTATGAAAATGAGGAGGGCAAATAGAGAGCTCTTTACTACCTAAGTCGAACCTTGGTTAGGGCTGAATTAAATTAATCGCTATTGAAAAGATATCTTTGGTTCTTATGTTCACTGTGCAGAAGTTGAGGCATTACAGGCAAGCTCACATAGTGCGGGTCATCTTTAAGGGTGACCCAATCAAGTATATTGATCAACATTGCCGCAAACGCGTGGGTGTTCATAGTATAGATAAAGATATGGTCCCTCAGGGACTAAAGTAATCTGTCGAGCCTAGTCTTGTCAAAATATGCTAAGTAAAACTCAATTTTAAGTTGATTCAATTAACTACTGCAAATAAACTTGTCTAAATCAATAACAAAAAAAGGTATAGGAATGTTTACAGCTATGGAAGAGAATTGGATCAAAATGAATAAACATGCGCTATTCTCTAATTGGTTAATTTCGAGAAATTGTAATGTTGTGAAGAAACTTGATCTATTCTTTCAAAATCAATCAAATTTACCTAAACTAAGCAAACTTTTTTCTTTCAAACTGATTTGATTTAATCCAAGTTTAATATTTTCAATTACTTAGTAGCCCTTGTAACGTATAAATCTCTCTTTCCAGATGTTATGCTATGTCTAATCAAGCAGTCTAACAATTAAATGTTGTCTTTCGAATGTTCACTCAATTGTTTCAAATGTGCAAGTAAATTTTGGTCAAAAATCAACTCATAACATGAATAACACTTGATAGAATGAAATCAAACCAATCATGAAAATAAGCATAATTGTATACATTAAAACACGATCTAATAACAATTCTAAAAACTACTAAATTCCTAGACTGAAAAAACTACTCAGACATTATTAAAGATAAACTAACCAAAAGGTCAGCGAAATCTTAAGTGGAAGAGACTCAACTGAGATGGCCTTCACCAAGGGCTTGGAACCGCCTCAGAATCAAAATCCTCTCACTCAAAACTCACTCAAAACTAAACTAAGAACCAAACTAGAGAGAAAACAAACTAATCTAACTAAACTACTCTACTTGCTTTTGCTAATGAGTTGAGCGTGGTGAGTATGTATATGCTGGAATGCTGCGGAACATCTGTATTTATGGAGAACCTCGATTGATCTCAGCCACACAGCAGAGGGAAAACGAAGGGGCAATAGTTACAGGCATGCCATAATCTATGGGCTCCACCATGGGCTGACCGTGGTCTATGCTGGATTTGAAAATTTGCTCTTTCTTTGCTGTACAGTCGTGGCAACTTATGGATGACCATGGCGGAGGTCAAAACACAGCCATTGAAGGGAAAATGCTGGGTGAAAAGACTAAAAATCCTATAAAATACATAAAACAGCTACACCCAAGCATAAACTGAGAATAGGAGAGTAAATAACATCATTAAGTACAAAATTCTCCTAAAACGAGGCAAAATAAATCTAAAAAGGTGTATATATAAAACACTTATCAAATTCCCCCATGCTTGAACTGTTTCTTGTCCTCAAGCAATGCAAGGTTTAAAGATATACATAGCCTCCTCAAGATAGACATAGATAACATTCAAATGGCAAGGATGATCCAAAGGTAGCCGAAAAAGATGCAAAAATATTATTAACAAATAGAATAGGGAATGAAATTTCAAAAACATTTTATAGACCATAATGCAAAATTTGAACCAATAGTCCTCCAAATTGTCAAATACAATAATTCGAGTTTATGAAACAAGTAAGACTAGCAAGACCGGTAGAACCTCAATACAGTTATGTGGCACTCAGCGCTTGTGTTTGACAATGTATATATATATAAGAGTTATCTCAATTCTCATTCCTTTGACATAAATCTACGGTAGGCTTTATAAGATTCTCAAATTTACCACCACTAAAATGCAAATATACTAAACAATCGTTAGGCCTTTCCCAGGGATGTACCAGGGCTTAGGGTAAAGGAAAGAGGGGAACAAATATTCTTTTTTTTTGGGAAATGAAGAGCTAAAAGCCATAGACTAAGACCTTAAACAATTCCGATACATCATACTACATCCTCCTCGAACCATATTAACTCATCAACAAATTAAATCCCAAAATGAAAAGAGATAGAGTCGAAAATCACAAATATCTTACATTCCCACCAAGGCTAATCACTTTCTTTGAATTGTTTTTTGCTTTCTTTTCTTCTTTGTTCTTTTTCTTTTTGTGTTTTTCTTTTTCTTTTTTTTTCAAAGAAGAATAGCCAAGGGAATTCCATAACAAACTTTAAAATCAAACTCTTCTCTAAACTTTACATAATAAAGAAAAGGATTTATCAAATGTTTGTGTCCCTGCACCAAACAACCAGAATTCACTAAAAAGGATAACAATCCACCGTGCTAATGCTCTTTCAGACTTGATGCAAAAGAACGTAATGCTCCTCTAGCCTTGGATTAACAATAAGACAAGTATTTGGTCATGGGCTAAAAGTAGGAGGTTTAAATCAAGAAAAAGGATTATACGCTCAATGGGGCTAACAAGGAATAAAATACACAACCAGGGTGGCTATTTAGCCGTGGATTTTAAATAAATCAAAGTAAGAAAAATGCCTTAATCATATTGCCTACATGCATATGCAAAATGTGGTCTTGAATGAGAATCAGGACAAGTTCTAGAGAAATGATGTCAGGGGAGACTCATTCATGAAAGAAAATATAGGCTCAAAGTCTCACGGGACATCTACCATAGTCAAAACTAGCTCACAAGCAAACACATGCCAGAATTTCATGTAAAGACTTATGGGAAAAATCAATTTGCATTTATGGTCAAAATATGGAATTCAATTCGAAAATTCATTCACAAACTTTTACGCACAATTTGGGCAAATCAAAGGATCAAACTAACCAAAGAAAGCTACCAAATCTATAAAGGTCATCATCGGAGGATTTTTTTAATTTTGTTTTTTGTGTTTTTTTTAAAAAAATGCATGCATGCTCCTACAAACAGTGCAAACTAAAATGTAAAAGAAACTAATCAAAAGAATGAAACTAAAATGCAACCTAGAAGAAAACTAAATGCATTACTAAAACAAAACTAAAACAAAAATTACAAAAGCTACCACTAAAAATATGTACAAAGAAAAAAACAAACAAACACACCAAACAAAAATCGGTATCGCCAAATGTAATAACTTAGTCAGTCCCCCATGCTTGAATTGCACATTGCCCTCAATGTGGGCACATTAAAATAAAAGGGGAAGGGGATAGCGAAAATCAGAGTCAAAGAGGAGGAGGTGGTGGAGGATGGGGTGGTTGTCCATATGAGATATACCAATCTTGTCAGGTCTGTAGACATGTCCTATAGTCTTAGAAATATTGGCTTTGGGAGGCAAGCAACCCCCAAAACTCATTATGGCACTCTTGGACAAAGTCTCAAAGAGCGACACTCTCTAAAGCTACAAAGGCGTGGAGGGAAACTTGCTCCTCTTGTGTGGACCTAAGGCTGCCTTGAATATCAAAATAGTCAGGTGGGGGAGGGTGAGAGGAAGAACAAGGGTCTGCTTGACTAGAGTGAGGGGCAGGTTGATGGGGTACGGGTCGAACAACCTCATCAGCACCGAACACCCAGTGAAGGTTACCTTGTTGATGCAAAGCAGTATGATCGATATTGGGAAGCGACAAAAGCTGGTCCCCAGGGTAAATCTAACACAAAAGACCAGCCTCAACTTTGCAAAAGCTCATAATCTCAAAAAGCAGCTTAGTTAAGCCGCTCAGACCTAGAAACTCTGTCCTTGGGATTGGGCTCAACACCTAAGAATCTAGCAATATTAGTAATTATTCCACCTATAACTATCCTACCTTTAGTGCTAATAGCAGCACTATGCAATTGCCTAGTAAGAATGAACCAAGGTCAAGTTGGACACCATCTAACATACAGGACAGAAAGCACACGTCAAAAAGTCTCAGGACATTCAAACTATCATCCTAGGCAAACAAAGAACAAGCAAGGATATGTTGAGTTACTCTAATACAGGGGTTTGTAATATGCATGTATTTCGATGAACTGATACTGTACCCAATACTCCCTGAAAGTTCACCCCAAAATGCATTCAGGTTGAATTTGCGGGGGACTTGGCAGTGTGATACATCCATACTAGGGGAAAAACCAAAAATACTATTGAAGGTACCTAAGTTGAGTTCAGATAACTGTCCTTACAAATAAAATGGTATATATCCAGCTTGACATTAAGGTCCTCTAGTGACCTCGACGTGGAGTATACTTAGAAATTCTAAAGTCGGGTCCCTATATATATGCTTTTTAAGTTCTAAAAAGTAGCTCATACCATCTCTAGCCAACAACTAATAAATATCATCCAACAGTCCTAATCAGGCTAACAAATCCTCAACATATATCTAGTTGCTACTACTATACGTTCATTCAAACAGTTATACCTAGCAATATAATCAGGATGAGTTAAACTAGGAGGATGAAGAACGTTACCTCTAGTGCGCATACTAGTTGACGTTATGGATGTCCTTTAAGGTTGGGGTGGTGCTTGACTTGATGAACCAAGCTTCTTGGTGCTCCTCTGCCTTTTGTTGGGTGCCATGGCTACAAAAACTTAACCAAAAACAAAACTAAAAGTAAATGTAAGAATAAAAACCTAGAAAATTGAAGAAAATAAGTAAAAATGAGAAGAATTAGAGAGAGAAAAGGATGTGTAAGGAACATGAATAGGGGGTGAGATGAATTTTGAAGAAGAAGAAGAGAAGAGATGAAATTTCTAGATGAAATGGGGAGATTAAGTGAAAAGAGGAAATTCAGTGTGAAAATGAAGAAAAATGGAGAAGATTTGAGGGAGATTGAAGGTATTGGTTACGAAAGTTTTACAGAGAGAGAATCGAGGAAGAGAGAAAGTGTCAACGGTTGAAGAAGAAATGAGGGGGAGGGTAACGGGCACCGCAGTAAAAAACCTAGACTGCGGCCCCTAGCAGACAACCACGGGCCATAGGGCTCACCACAGCCTGTCCATGGTGTCTGATGCTACTCACTTTTTTCTATTTTTTTTCATGGTTGGCACCTACGGTCGTATTGCTGGTGTTCTTGACCGTGGTGCCAACATTTTATTGATATACATATATAAATATATATATATATATATTGTTTCTTTCTTCTTTTTTTCTTTTTTTTTGGTAACAACTAAAATAAAATTTCAAAAATCAAAACTATAAAAAGGAAAGAGGAAAAAAGTTTGGGTAGCTTCCCAAGAAATGCTTTTTTAAGGTCAAGAGCTTGACCCTTGTTCTAGGCTTGGTCCGGATCACCTTTATGACCAATAAAATCGAACTTCTGTAATTGAAGGTACCATATTAGCAATTCTGGCTGCAGGTCCTTTGTTTTCATAACTTGGTGCCATAACACACCATTCGCATACAAAACAAACTGCTCTCTTGGCCCATCAGACGGGCTAACATCTACTTGCTCATCCCCTACATAAAAATCAGCATCAAAACCTTCTAAAATGGGCATAGAGTGAACAACTCGAGCAAACCTACAATACTCACTTAGCAAGGAATCATTAGAGATAGGGGCCTCAACCTCGAGTTTGTTAGGTAGCATAGGAGTAGAAAGCTCTACCCTAACATACCCTTGGTCAGGGTCCTCATACGAAATCCATTCAGAACCAAGAGGATCTTCATCGTGCAAGACCTACATATCGCATTCAGGGGAAAGGGGTAATCCATCCATTATAGAAGAATGAGAAGAAACCGCATCGTCCTTCCTATGACTAAACACAGCAAGCCTCCCCTCTACCTCAAAAGAAATATAGCCCTCTCTTACATCAATATGGCAACCAACTGTCGCTAAAAATGGGCCTTCCCAGGATAATTTGGGCATCATCAGTTTCAGGCATAGCGACCACAAAAAGTCTTCTAACGCCCAAGTGTCTCTTATCTTGACAGGCTCATTTTGCAACTTACCCATGGACTATGTTACAAAACCATCAGTAGTGAAAAGGGAGTGGCGAGTAATGGTCCTTCGTGCAGCTTATGAAATACAAAGTAAGGTATTATGCTAACACTTGCACCTAAATCATATAGCCCTCTTTCAATATCTACCTTTCCGATAACACATGGGATAGAAAAACTACTTGGGTCAGGAAGCTTAAGGGGAAAAATGGTGGGGATCTAAATAGAGTCATTTTCTACAAATCAAGCAATCTTGCAATCATAGTTGCTCTCCTTACTACCAGCCATAGTTGATGGTAAAAATTGAGAGTAAAAATAAAAATGCCGCAAGCGTACAGCTTTCGCTGTAGTACTTGAGGGTCGTATCCTCAGGGACAACGTGAGAATTTAGGTCATTACAAAGAAAATGGTAACCTAAACTATCTAATCTAATTTAAAATCATCAAACTTGCCATATTCAAACACTAACAATCTACTACGATTAACAAGCTGACGATCACTAACAGATTAGCATCATTCAACAATCAACAAAAAGCAGAAGCTAAACAAATCTAACCACAGGGCAACCACAGTCAACCACCAACCTATATCAATCAAATGATAACAATTCAACTCGGTGAAAACAAAGAAAACAGGGCACGGGAAGCATGAACATAGGGCAGAACAGAGAAGGCATGAACACGACAACAGGGCAAGCACAGAATCGAAGCAAGAGCAGGGCAATCAACCTGAAATATGAGGCAATCCACGATGAACTCGAATAGAACAAGGCAGGATAGGGGGAGGAACTTGAACGCTCGAACAGAGTAAGGCAGCAATAGGGGCAGGGGAAATGAAACTTCAAACTACCCAGCACTGAGTCAGGCTTCCTCGCGTGCAGCTCGGCCACTCAGCAATGGCGGATTCGCCATTAACAATGAACAAAGGCAGAACGAACAGACGAATAAGGGAGGGGAAGAAACCGAATGAAATTCATCAAACCACATCCAAACATTTTGCAAAAATCAAACCAATATTGAAGATTACTACTAAAAATTCGAAAGTGTATCAGATTACAAGGAATTGAAGGCTGAAATCAACTAAAAATCGAAATGCTAAAATCGAAATTAACCCGAAATTTCGAAGGACGAAAACGAAATTGAAATTAACTAAACCTAACCCTAAAACAGAATTAAAACCTAAGCTAGAACCTAAAATTACCTACTACTTCTTCAATAGTGTCTGCATTCGACTTAAATACCCGAATGCTTCTTGATTTTCGACCATCGATCTGTGTGTGCTGTGGACGGTGAAGATGGTGGACAACATAGGGGGTGTGCTGGTGTTGGCAGCGTGATTTAAGG
>NCQV01062983.1:7129-25323 GCA_002740545.1 Lophocereus schottii
CCATGTTTACATCCTTCTCATTCAAGCTTGGGGGTTCAAGGGTAGGCGCACCCCTTTGAACTTCTTCGTGGAATGAAAGATCTTATCTCTTTCTTTGAAGGATGCCTCCACATGTTACTGAGGAGTCCCCATCATTCCTTTATAAGGTTAGAATTGTTCCCAGAATTATCATATGCCATAATTGCATCAATTATCATATCTTTTTGTTTTTGGTTGAGATTAAAACCAAAATATATCTAATGGACCAATATTCGTATACGGAATCAAAAATAAATTGCGCAAATTTAATGCTCCTATCTAAGTTTGGTTTTCGCCTTCTTTTTCTCTTGTTTGTATGTATGTTAGTAAGTAAACAACTGCCCTCACCTCCTGTTTCATTGGTTCTCTCTCTTGCTTCATTTATCTGCTCCCTTTATTCAATGCCAGTAGGGTTATAGCAGATTAGCAGAGAAACATGATAACCATTTTAATGGAGTTATGCACATAGCATTTTTCTTTTCAGTAACACGAAGGGACTGGGACATACATTAGGCTTAAATCTAATGAAGAGAGTTATCGCTTTCTCCTGCATATATCCTACGTCTTCCTTATTTCTTGTGCCCATGAAGAGAGTTATAGCTTTTCCTGCATGTATCATCCAACATACAGATACAAGTTTCTTACTAATAGTGCATGTTAGATAAAGATACAATTCTCATAAATTATTCTACGTACCATGAATATTATAAATGTAGTAATACGCCCTAATTGGATAAGAGCATTACAATTCCATTGACATGGTATTAGAGCCTTAGCCTAACCCTAATTTTTCATTGCTTGCCCCTCACATATCTTGGGTAGGGTTTGCCTCCCCTCTTGTCGGATTTCCTTTACCGCCGACATTCTACCTTGCCATGGCAAGGACGCCTTACTCCTCCATCCGCACTGCCGACCTGTACTGCCACTATTAACCCATCGGTGCACTTAGACACCACCCCTATTCCTTCTACTTCACAAACTTACTCTATTATGGTGTCTTACGTCTTCTTGTGACCGCCACCTCCTTGCCACCACAGTTTTTCTCGTAGCACCTTCTCCCTTTCTGTTTCTCTTGCTTCTTTTTCATCCACCGTTCCCATGACATTGATGGATGTCCTCTTCCCGAACAGTGGGGCTATGTCTGCACCGTGTGTCCTGCCTCGAGATTCGAGTACCTTGGTGCATGGTGACTCCACAAGGCTCTCAAATAGTGTTATTCTTCCCCCTCTGCATCCCAACCACTTCTCAATCAATATAAAAATTTTTATGACCATTACCTTGATGAATGTTGAGGACTTTCTTCTATAAAGAACCGAATTTACTTCATTTATCATCACTCAACAACTTTAGGGTTTCATGGATGGTATACTATCCCTACCTTATATATTCTTGAAGACCATGGCATTTAGCACTCAAATCCTCCCTATCTAGTCTAGCTTCACTTGGATCAATTGCTCCACTCATAACTGTTTTCCATGATTTTGTCTGATCTTTTGATCGAGGTGTATGATATTACCTATTCTCTTTATAGTTGAGAATGTTTAGCGCATCATTTTAATAGTGCCAGTGTAGCTCATGCCATGGATTTAAAACATATTCTAACTACTCTTTCAATTGATAAGAAGTAAAACATGAAAGATTATCGTCGAAGTACTAAGCAAATTGCTGATTCTTTGCTTCGATTGCTTCTCCTATTTTAGATATTGATCTTTCAACTTACTCTTAACGTTGTCGATCAGGATTGTCATATTCTGGCTACTCTATACATTGTCTTATGCACTAATCTCATTCCTTTTGATAATCTGCATGCTAAATTGATTCATTATGAGCAACAACTTAACTTCTTAAAATTGAAGGCTAGCTCGATTGTTTACTTCAATCACTTGTCATGTCTAATGCTTCGGCTAGTGCGTCATTAGCTGGTTCGAGTTAACCTAACCCCAACAATGAGGGATGTAATAATGGTGGTAATCAAGGCCAAAATCGATTTAACAATAGTCACAGTTGTCGAAATCAAGGGAGCGGATATTGTTCTACCAATGCTACCTCTACTCAAGCTCAACCTTTAATTTAACAGGAGTATGCCCACATGAAGGACTTATGGTAATGTACTATTTTCAAGTTCTAATATTCAATGTTTATCTTCTTCTGCTACTAAATTTTATTTTTTTTTTTTGGGGCAAGTAACAATTTGTCTAAAGGAGTCCTAGGTTTAAACCCCAATGTTGTATGCAAAATTTTCTTTACTCCAGGCCACACACCTGTTGGTTCCCCAAATCATTATCTTACATAACAACAACCTAACTTTTTATAGCTTATGCTATTTTGAATTTCATCAATGCCAACAAATCAATTTGATATCCTGATTTAGCAATAGCTTCCCATGTGATGCCTAATGAAGGTAGCTTACTCTCGAAATCCTCTTACAATCACACTGATTGCATCTAGGTTAGGAATGGTATACTTCTCCTGATTAAACACATTGGCTCATTAAGTCTTCACATTAATGCACGGCCTCTTTCTCTTACTAATGTGTTTCACATTCCTTCTTTAAAACATAAGTTAATTTCAGTTCATTGGTTATGTTAGGATAATAATTATTCTATCATTTTTTTATGACTATTTTGAATATGTCAAGAACAAAAGCTTCGGTAGAGCTTTGCCTTGCGCCTCATCTAACAGGAATGTTTATCTAAATGTTGTCTCCTCTATGGCATTCATCCTTGCCCAGCTACCTTTTGTTAATCCGACCATCATTTGGCATCCTCGTATTGGTCACTATGGAGAATCGACATGAGAATACACGATGGCATTTTGGCAAATCAAGGTCATCTCCCACAAGAATTAGGTCAATCTACCAGCTTTTATTCCGTCAAGATTGGCTAAGTGATGCAAATAATTCAAGAATTCTAACCTAAGTAAAATATTAACAAATCGATGGAAGAAAAAAAATCTAGGAATTGAGTTGCGAAATGATGCCCTTCATAGTAATTTCAAACCCATTTTACAAAATTGATTAAACTAAAAAGCGATAATCTAATGTATCACTGCTCTATTTGAAGTTAAAGGAAAATTCCTAGAGTCAATCAAGCCCCTATGTTCATGGTTTTTAATCAATCTAGACCCATTAAGCATGCAGATTATCAACTAAGCTCTCTTGAATAGTGAATTTTTCTCAAGAATTCACACAATCAAGTGTAGTGCTAGCTTTCTGATGTCAAACTTGACCTTTTAGTCCTTCATGTTAGAAAAGAAAACAAATCTTTATGATAGATTAAATACGTTATCAATAATGGGTCAAAGGATATAAAAATCACAAATAAGCAAAAACCATTCAAAGGCAATGAAATCCCTAGATTGAAGAAATCAACATGATAAAGAAATCTGATTAAAAAGTAGAAAAAAATCTAATTGATAGATCAGGAAAAGATAGCAAAAGAAATGCTTAGTTTTTATGGTGATGCATTGATCTTTCGATGCTTGCCCGATCCGCGATTCCCTTATAAATCTTTTCTTCTTCTTCCTCAAACTCTCTCTATGGTGGAAAAACTAATTTAGAATAATGGATTGGATGCCAAGGAAGGCATTAAAACTGAGCTTTTATTACTGGAATCAAGGCTGTTAGTGTACAACACGCCTGGAACACGATCAGCCACGAAAAAAATTAGCTGACTCAGGGAGCAGGACTGACCATGGCTATTCTATGGGGGGCCCATAGATCATGGTGCCTACATCCTCTAGGCCATGGTGGTCACTGTATCGGTCACACTCTTTTATTCCTTTTATTACTTCTTCTTGGAACTTTCTAGACCGTGGTACTTACCACAGTATGTCAATATTGGGTGTCTTTAGGCCTCTTTTTCTACCTTCCTTAATCCAGAAAGCCTTAAAATCATCATTTACTAATATGGTTTGGGCTCGGAAGGTCAAAATATGCAAACACTTCTGAAACAGGAGAAACCCAAGCGTAATAGTAGAAATAAGAGCGCAAATCATAAAATTATGCATATTAAACCTAAAATGACTCCTAGACACTTAAAAAGTCCATGAAAATATGACATTCATCACTTTTCAAGCTTTAACCTTTGCTTATCTCCAAGTAAAGCTAAACTTAAGATAAATTGTTATTGGGAGATGGTTCGAGGACTCAAAAATATAACAACCTCCTCAGGCTGAGAAACTCATAGCACATCCCCAGCAAGAATATCAATCGATTACAACCCCAAATAGCACACAAGACATTATAAAATTATGAGAAGGTGAATGTTTTCGACTAAATATGAGACCACAAGTCATATATCAAACCTGACCATCCCCTAAAGAATTAGAAACCATATCATGCAAGCATACATAATTGAGTAGAGCCAAATAGACTAGTAGAACCTCACTTTGAGAATGTGGAACACTCCCATTATGTACTTGAAATATAGCCTACATTCACTTAAGACATATTCTAAAGATGCAAACTACCATCTTGCCCTAACTCTCTAATTCTCCACCATCTGAATGTAATGTGCATATAACAATCAAGAGAATTTTACATAAGTTGTAATGTGGGCTAAAAGGGTTAAGGAAAATTAGTATAATAATGAATTTGACAATGTGGAGCTATTTAGCTAAGTGACGAGGGAGCAACCAATAAAGCACCAAGTAACCATGAAGTTTACCAACTCTCCAAACCCCAATAGTAAAATGAATTTACCCCACAAATTAAATACCTAACCAAATGCCAAAAAAAGGAACATAAGAGTAGGAATATAAGCTATTTACATGTCCAAATGTCCAATACCAATCACTTATTCACTTTTTCTCCCTTGTTTTTTCTCTTTTTTAAAACAAGATTTGCCTTTTTTTCTTTTTTTTTTAAATGGAAAATGAAATAAGAATTCAACTATGAAAGACATAGGACAACCAATTATCAATTCATAACTTATTGCACATATACCTAACCCATATCAACAAAAGGCGAACACTGCAAATCTATAATGCCGTCATCGCCTCATCAAGTCAATATATCAAGCAACCCTAACCTCAATTAGCCTTATAAGCTTCACACAAAATAAACTTGAAGTGATGCTCCATAGACTTGGCTTAAGAACAGGAATATGTGTACAACCAAGGGCTAAAATGGAAATGTTTGGTTAACTGTCTTGAGAAAAGCCCAATAATCACCAATAGTCCCCCGACAACGGCACCAAAAACTTGATAGGGCCACAAGTGTATGGTGGCGACATAGCAAATTAAGGTTATCTTCTATAAGGACTAGGTTAATCTACCAGGTTTTATTCCACCAATATAGGCTAAGCAATGCAAATAATTCGAGAATTCTAACCTAAGTAAAATATGAACAAATATGGAACATACACATTTAGGAATTGAGTTGCAAAATGATCCACTACAAGTAATTTCAAACCCATTTTACCTTGTTGATTAAATTAAAGAGCGATAATCTAATTAATCGATAATCTAATGCATCACTACTCTATTTCAAGTTATAGTGAAATGCCTATAATATATTAAGCCCCTACTTTCATGGTTTTACTTAATCTAGACTCATTAAGCATGTAGATTATTAACTAAGATCTCTTGAAAGATGAATCTTTCTCAAAAATTCACGTAATCAAGTCCAGCCCTAGCTTTCTGATATCAAATGTCACCTTTTAGTCATTCGTTCAATATCTAAGACAAGTAACCAATCGGCTGAATCACCTTACTCAGAAAACAACCTATAAGAGAGATTGAATACATAATCAATGACAGTTCAAAGGATTGAACAACAAAAATCAAGCAAAAATCATTCAAGGGCAATGAAATCTCTAGGTTGAAGAAATCTACTCAAACATAATAAATAAATCTAATTGCAAATTGAAAGTAAATCTAATTGTGAGATGAGGAAAAGATAAAGAAAGAGATGCTTAGATTCTGTTGTAGTGCATTGATCTTTCGATGCTTACCCAATCTGCGGTTCCCTTGCACTTCTTTGTCCTCAAACTCTCTCCAGGGTGGAAAAAACTAATATAGGACGATGGATTGGATCCAAAGGAAAGCATTAAAATTGGAGTTGTTTACTTTCTCGAAGTATAGTGCATGAATTTTCTGAACCCACAACTATAAACTAAATTTTTTGGACCATTGAACTGTTTTACAATTAATTTCTAGGGGATAATTCACTATTGAACTTTTATAAAGTTCCTAAAGCTTTTCATATTTACAAAAGTTACCCCAATCCTTAAAAACTTAGTTCCAAAAATTTTAGTGTTGTGCATGTGATAATCTTCTCATAAGCACTACTCAAAACCCTCTTTAATCTGGTATCAGAGCTTCGTGACCAAAACTAATTAAGATAATTAAGATTAATTAAGTAGATAATTCAGCTAATTAACTTTGTTTAATGTTTGAATCATCATCTTCTTGTCCTGCTCCTAATTATTCATATATTGTGCACTCACTAGAAGAAGCCACTTCAATAGCACCTCAACCAAATTATCACTAATATAGTTTTAGAATTTAAAAGCGGAATTAGCAAAAATTCAGACTGAAGTTTAGGATACGAAGAATCAATTATCTGTAATTTATCTTTCTTTAATCAATGAAGTAAGAGATAGTAGAAAATCTGATCTAAGTATTAGTACTCCATTTCAGCATAATCCTTTCCAAAACTCAAAAAACAAAAATCTATTTCCATTACATGATTTAAAATTTCAAAAGGAAGTACAGAAAAATCAACTGAAAAATCATCTAAAAAGGCTTAGAAAGAAGAGGATGGAGTATGACTAGTTTAATCTTGTAGAACAACAAAATATGTTTGATAAAGAACAAAATCCAGAAGAATCAAACAAAATCATGGGGTACAATAGTGGATAAACAAGATACATTATCTGATGATAATAAAGAGATAAATAATGTCTAGTTAGAAAAAGAAATATACCAGCAGATGAATCTAATTAAATTAGAGGATCCTAATGTTGCACCTTTAGAAGAAGTCAGAAAGAGACTGGATAAAAAATACGAAAAAAATGATATTTAATAATGAAATCAATGAGATTGGAGAAGAACTCAATATAGATGAAATCGATTCCAATCTAGTTAATAATGTTGTTCCTAAACTTGAAGAATTTGGTGAACCTTCTAGTAAGAAATACCAATTTTATGAGGCCTATATACATTCCAGTAGGACATACAACTAATTTTTCCTTTGGATTTATCTCAAGAAAAACCATGACCTTTCAAGAGATTGGTCTTACCCAGATTACTCAAACATAATATATTTTAAACATCGATAGAGCTCGTAATAGAGAAGAAATATTTGAACATTGGAAAAGAGGTATGAATAGTATCCTAAACTTAAATACTACAGGGATTGCTGGAAATTTCTTAAACTAGATCGAGCATAGTTTCTGGTATTGTAGCTGACTGGTATGATTTACTAAATGAAGATCACAAAAATGCATTAAAAATGATGGAAACACCAGCTGAAATATTTAAAAACTTATCTAACGAAATTGAAATTGCATGCATCAGAGCTAAACTTGATTTTGAAGAAAAAGTAAGAGAATGGTAAAGAATGATTAACGACACAGAATTATGGGATATGAGGTATCTGAAGAATTATATTGTTGAATTTAGTTAATACTATTATAAAATTGGACATAATGAAAACAATCTTGGTATGTTTTATGATAAATTACCATATCTAGTCAATTTTATAATCAATGAAAAGTACATTAAATGGCTTAAAAAAGCAAATGCCATTGATGCCCTTGGTTCAAGAATCTATGATCTAAGAAAATGGGTCAATAATCAATATCCCGATCTCCAGAAGCAAAAGAAAATGAAGAAATAATTTCTAACTTGTTGTGATAATCCTCACCAATAGGGAAAAGAACCTAAAAGGAGAAAGAAAAGAAAATTGTATAAGAAAAATAACTTTAACAAGCCAAGGGGAGAAAAATATAAACGAAAATATCATAACAAAGCGATCCTCAAAAAACGAAGATTTTTGAGAAAAGCCACATATTGTCCTATCAACAAAAACAACTGCAAGTGCTGGGCATGTAGAAAAATTGGTCATTATGAAATAAATGCAAAAATAGGAAGAAGAACAAGCTTATAAAGACCTTGGGTAGTCTACACCATTTTGAAGTTAGTGAAGAGGAGGCCCTAGACCTAGACCTACCCTAATAAACAATAAGGAAATTATAGAGATTATACTGAAAGATGAATATGAAGAGAGGGATTACAAGGAAATCAAACATATGATGGAAAGTAGTTCAATTAGTTTTAGTGATCTTCAAAGAGAAGACTTTGTTGTAGATAATGAAAACAAAAAAGTGAAAGGAGATTGTGTCCTTCCCATAATTCAGAAAAATATGATTTATAAAAAATTCATCTTTCAATTAACGAGTAAGTACATATGTGAAATGGCGGAAGGAGACCTAGAGATAAAAGATTGTGAGTACGATGTGGGAGAAGTTAATTTCTTTAATTGGGGAAACATCATCAGGCATAACAAAGATAGAAAGTGCATGAACATCAATGTTGGAAGTGTTCAAGCACAAATTACTCCATTACAATATTGTGACAAAGATATTGATCTTTGTGCTTTTCTCTGTGCTATTAGGCATACAAAATTTAATAACCAAATTATTATAGGGATTAAGACCAATTTATTTAATATATCAGTAGGATTCAATTACCAACCTGGATATTACGTAGGCCTAAAAGATGAGTTTGTCAAAAACTTCCTTGTCATTAAGATAGAAATTATTAGAATGGACATGAACTAGGCATATTTTGGAAAAAAAATCTACAAATTAGATAATACTATAGATCTAAAGACTAAGGTAACGATGATAAAGGCAAAAAAATTTGAAAACCCTACTCTTATGCAAAAAATCCAAATCATAAAATCCAATCCTCAAGAGATAAAGATTGGCATGTCGTGGAAATTAAGCTTTGCCAATCCCACAAAAATCAATAAGAAAAATGTAATAAAAATTCATAAGAACAGTAAAATTTTCATTAAATCCTGATTGTTAAAAAGCACGAGTACAAGATTAAAATGGGAAGAAGAATCTTCTTCAGCTATAGAAGAACTTAAAGAAGATGATATAGTTAACATGACCAGTGAAATGACCAAAATGAGTTTTGAATCTGCAAGACACAGTGTAGACCAACGTATGAGTCTAGATAGAATCATTGGATAAAACAAGAATTGTTAGTGAGCCAATTATAATGATGAGTTAATAAAAGATATGACTATGGAGATATGCTATAAAGTCACCAACACAATCCTAACAGCATCTATATCCCAGCAATTGTATGTTTAGAGGAATATAATAAATATGAATTCTGTGCCTACATAGATAGTGGTTGTTTTATGTGTTTTGGAAAAAGATCTTTACTTTCAGAATTCATATAAAAGAAAGCCAAGAATGCTTTACAAGTAAGGATAGCTAACAATAGCATAATGAGTAACAAGGAGGCCATAGAAGGGTTATCCATAGAAACAGGAGGAGTCAAATGTCTTATATCAGTCCTATGGGCTACTGATCAATCCTCTCATAATATAATTATTGGAAATAATTTCCAAAGGTTGTATTCTCCATGCACACAGACCATAAATTAAATAATATTAACAATAAATAGTCACTCAGTTCCCATTGATAAATTAAATAGAGCTTACGCTCATCAGAAAATCGAATTTACATGCAGGCAGCTTAGTGAGACGGTAATGCCTGCACAATATGAAATAACATCAACAATCTCACTACTTGAGTGATCTATTAAAGAGTAGATTTCTGAACAACAAGAGTAATTATGCAAAGAACTCTACTCCAATAACCCACTGAAATTTTGGGATAAAGATAAAACATTTACAAAAATTACTTTGTTAAGTTCCAACACTATTATTCAAGTCAAATAGATAGGGCATGCACATTAGGATGTCCAAGAATTCGATAAACAAATCAAAGAACTTCTAAATAAAAGATTTCAGAATAAGAAATCATGCTTTCATGGTAAGAAATTATGCTGAAGAAAAAAGAAGAAAAGTTAGAATGGTAATCAATTACAAAAAGCTCACTGATAATACTGTCTTCGATGATTATTCTATTGCTAACAAGACAATCATTTTTAATAGAATTTAGGGAACCTCTTGGTTCTCAAAAATGGATTCCAAAAGTGGATACTAGCAAATTAAAATGGATGAAGAAAACATTCCTTTAATTGTTTTTAGGACCCCTCAAGGACACTATGACTGGATAGTAATGTCATTTAGTCTTAAAAATACAGCACAAATATTCCAATAAAGAATAGATAGCATCTTCAAAGACCTCAATCATTGTTATCTAGTTTACATCGATGATATCCTTGTCTTTTCCAAGGTCATAGAACAGTACAAGATGATGTCTTAGCTGTCACCCACAAATACTTTGATCTTGGTATTATCCTTGGTAAAAATAAGTGCATTTATGCTGAACAAGAAATAGAGTTTTTAGGTATAGAGATACAAGATGGACAAATCATCCTATAAAAGCATAGTTTAGAGAAAATGGAAGATTTCCTGAAAAGATTTACGATAGGAAGTAATTCGAAAAGTTTCTTGGATGTCTTACCTATGCATCAGAATTCATTAAAGGTCTAGCTAAATTGAGAAAACCATTGTAGTAGAAACTGAATAAAGAAGTAAGTTGGACATCGAACCCTAACGATTTAAAGATTGCTCAGAACTTCAAAAAGATGTGTAAAAATTAACCTGTTCTTGATCTACCTAATGAAAGAAATGATTTAATTCTTGAGATAGATGTCAACAATGAGCATTGAAGAGTAGTACTCAAAATCAAAAAAGGAGAAAAACTCTATAAATACTGTAGTGGGAGTTTTAATAAAGTAGAATGCAACTATCTCAGGATGGAAAAAAAAATCCTTGCAGTCATAAGGAAAATTGAAAAGTTCATAGTCTTTTTAGCCCCAAAATTTTTAATTCTAACTTATTGCAAATGAATACTTGGTTTTGTGAAAAATAATTTATCAAATATACAAGCACAAGGGCGACTTCTGCTTTGATAATATGACTTAACCAGTTTTATTTGTTTATTGAACATATACAAGGATCGAAGAATTATCTAGCAGATAGTTTAACTCGAGAACCAGACAATAGTGATCATTAGAGTGGAACTCCTACTAGAAAAGGAGGAAATCCAAGATGAAATACCACTTCTACTAGAACAAGTTTCTCTTTCTAGTAGAGTCCTTTGAATATTTTGGAATTCCATACCGAAAGCAGATCACCGTGGAATCAGCCACTGACAAAGTCAGGTTAGGCTGCCTACAATACACCCCTTGGGATGCGGCCCTTCCTCGAACCCTGCGTGAACGCGGGATGCTTGTGCACCGGGCTGCCATACCGAAAGTAGATCATGCTTTGGTCTATTATCTTTCGCTGATCTAATGACAAAAAGGTTCAGTCTTTTAGAGTTATAAAATAATTATCTAAGGTGTCTTGATGATATTCAAGAAAAAATAAGTTCTCATGTGCTAGATTTCAATTTTCATCTGAAGAATCCCACATAACATGTGTGAAAAGAATATTTAGATACCTACCAGGTACTAAAAATTTTGATTTATCGTAACCTCGAAGGGGGAATTTTTCTTTAGTTGGATGTATGGATGCGAATTATACAGGATATAAAGCTGACAAAAAAGGCATGTTAGGTAGTCTCAGATTCTTGGACAAAGTTTAGTTTCTTGGCATCCGAAGAAACAAAATTTCATAGCATTTTCCATGGCAAAAGCCGAATACATTGAAACCAGTGCATGCTGTGCGCAATTACTTTGGATTATGCAACGACAACATGATTTAGGCATAAATCTCAAAAATATAACTATAAAGTGTGATAATGAAAGTGTGCTTAATATTACCAAAAGCTCGGTCCAACATTCTCGAACTGAACACATTGAGGTACGTCATCATTTCATTTAAGACCATGGGAAAAAAGAAATTGCCACACTAGAATTTATGCCCACATATCTTCAATTGGCCGATATTTTTACAAAGTGGCTTGGTGAATAAAGTCTTAACTTTATTCATTAAGAACTTGGAATGCTAGACCTTGATGCATGAATCAAGGAGGAGCCCTCTCTAAAGATTGACATAGTTCTTAAAGTAAATGGCAGGAATCACTAATTCTGCTTCTCACAAGGTGATCAAAACTTAACAATATGAACAAAATATTTCAGAAGTGAAAACATTTAGTTAATTAGGTATGAGATCTCATGATTATTTTCTAACAATACAGCTTGAAAATTCAATTTTAATGCCTTACAATGAACGTTACACAAAATGAATTTCAACAAATTCGATTGAAGAAAATTAATCAATAATTTCTCTTCATTGGATTTTTTTTGGTGGTAAAGATCACTTTTCCTATTTCAACTTAGTTGAACATAATTTTTTTTTTGAAATAGGACATACCAAATATCTTTGAAACTCAAACTTGATCTTGCCTCTAATTCTTAATATGTCCAACCAACACCATGCAATAATTTTTTTTCTCTCCTCAGCTAGGACACCCATGTCCCCTAGCCCTAAGAACGACTCTAATGCATGCTCATCCTTTGACTTTTCATAAAATTTAGAAGATAATATTTTGCTAAAGTTATGCGTATCCTAGCCTTATTATTCCCAGTTGTCCCACATTTAATGCCAAACCTATTCCAAGATGTGCATCTCTCGGCCTTACCTCACCTTCTCTCTCATCTTGAGTAAAATTGAAACAAAAATGATAATTTTTTTTTTTTGTCACTCCTCCTTTTTATTAGAGTATATATCTATTCCTGGGCCTTTAATCATAAGTTTAAGCTTTTGGTTGAGTTGATTCCTTAACGTGGTACCAGAGCCTTTCTAAGTGAGAGGTGTTGAGTTTGAATCTCAATAGTCCCCACATTTATTACGGGAGGTATGGAGGGGCCTTTGCAGCATCCATACTTTAAACTCAAAGCACATTCACGTGAGGGGGCACGTTAGAGCATAAACCTATTCATGGGCGTGTTGGTATCGAAAACGTTTCACATGGAATCAGAGCCAAATTCTGCTTCTCTTGCTCCCACCTAACCCTAGCCTTCTTCTTTCCTTCTTCCTCAACAAGCTATCTCCTTAGCCGTGCCCTAGACGTTCTTCATGTCGTGATGGATAGCAGCGGTGCTCTATCTCAGCCCATTCCCTCCACTGCTGATCTAACACTGCCTCTACCTTCTTCACTTGATTGTGGTGAGGTGGTTTGTCTTATGGCTTCACATCATCGGCTGATAGGAAGAGTACCCAGTGCTGCGTTTTCCAGACTAAGTCTGCCTCCGCCGCTTCCTTCTCCGTCAAAGGCTCTGACTATCGCACTTCTCCCGTACTTCACATGGACTCCTACATGGTCCAACCCATGGACTGGTGGTTCCTTTTTGGGAGTTCATGCCTTGCTGCCCATGCCGAGTGGCATAGCTCCTGACTCAATCTACTTTACTGGATTAATGAGGAGTGAGCATGTTAAGCCGAATGGGTTCACATTCCCTTCTTTTAATTATGGGTTGCCTACTATCTTGCCTACCATATGGGTGATCAATGTGACCAATTTTGTCTCCTTTGGATAAAGTTGAGGGCTTTCTTACCTGGAAGACGCAGTTTCTTTCTTTCCTTGTTATGCACTAGCTTTACAGGTTTCTTGATGGGACTCTTACAAAACTACCTCCCTATGTCACCACTTCTCCTAGTGGATAGCATCCCAATCCAGAGTATCAGCTGTGGATTCATCTTAATCAGCTTATACGGGCTTGGATTTTTGCTACAATTTCTAAAAATCATATTGTGGAGGTATGTGATCTCATACATCGTCTGCCTATTTAGCAAAGACTTGAATCACATTTCAATGCTGCTAGTCTTGCTAGTACTCTTGGTTGAAGCATATGCTCTCAAATCTTGATAAACTTGAATCCCAATCTATGGAGGAATATTTGCATCTGATTAAATCCATCATTGATTCTTTGGCAGCCATTCGGTCTTTGGTATCTGATTTGGATTTAATTCAATATGCCTTCAATGGTCTGGGATCGAATTATGATAACTTTGTTCATAATTTCTCTTTTCTCCGTGGTGGGATTAGTTTTGATGAGATTTGAACTTGCTTGTTATTTCATGAGCAACGGGTCAACTTTGTCCGTAATCGTGAGCATGGCACCATTTTGCGTCAAGCTTTTGCTGGTACTACTACAAGTAATAGTTCTACTGCTTTGGGTTCTGCTTAACCAAATCAAAATAATCACTCCAAAGGGTGTAACAATAAAGGGAATAATTGTGCACACAACAAGAAGCGCAATAACAATAGTTAGAACAACAACACCACCACAAACTCCTTTTCGTGCCTGCAACATCTTCTAGGAGAGTATGCCTAAATGTTCTGTTTACTGTAATTCAGTTGTTTCATTGTCTAATATTTATTTTGCTTCTATTTCTACTACTCATTCTTCATCTGCAGCTAATGATCCATTTGAAGGGGTGCTAAGGTCTACTCGTAATGTTATTTGTCATATTTATCATTCTCTTGGTCATTCTACCATTTCCTGTCCACCTAGATATTAGCCCAAACACAACTCTCCTGTACTTGTCATGGCTACCTTTTCTCCGGCTGAAGCTATTGGAAGCCTTTGGTATCCAGATCTAGCGGCAGCCGCACACGAGACACCTAAAGAAGGTATTTTATCTTGTTGAACCCCTCATATAGGTTCTGATATGGTTCAAGTAGGGAATGGTTCTATGTTTTCTATTGCCAATATTGGCTCTTTACGCATTAACACTCATATCAAGCCTTTAATGGCTCTTCTTTTTTTCATGAAGGATAAACCACTAATGATGTCCTCTTACAGGGTTCTAGCATTGGCAACCCCTCTACCCTGTTTTTCTCCGTCCTGAAGCTAAGTCTATTTCTGCCTATCGTGGATTGCAGTCTTTTCAAGATACCTAGCATAGGCCACTATAGAGCTAAAGTTCTAGATATACTTAGGAAAAAAAAAAATCTTGTTACTAGTTCTGTGTTTCATGTTAATTGCGTTACTTGTCGACTTAATAAATCTCATCATTTACTGTTTCAGTTAGTTGAACACAGTTTTGTTTCACCTTTATAATTAATACATTCTGATGTTTGGCAATCTCCTGCTGCTTCTCATCCCAGGTTTCGATATTATGTAATTTTTGTGGATGACCATTCACATTTCACTTGGTTCTATCCCATGAAACAGAAAAGTGACATCTTTATAACTTTTAGTAATTTTAAAACTATGGTTGAAAAACAATTTGGGTTATCAATTAAAATTTTTCGGAGTGATGGAGTGTAACACTTGCATTCCTTATTTTTACATTAAGCTCCTTGTATTGCCTTTTTACGTTATAAAATCGTATTTTATTAATATATGAGTTGAACTATTACTGATGTGCTTACATGAGCGATAATTTTATTAAAAAGAATAGTTTTATCGTTATTATTATTATTATTATTATTATTATTATTATTATTATTAGTTTTGAAACTCTTTTGATGATTTTTAATAAGTGTTAATAAGGATTTCTATCGGTTACTAAATCGGGTAGGAACCCGAATACGATTAGGTTGTCAACCTTAAAATTCGTTTTGTTGGTTAATAAATCGAACCTTGGCATATCAGAGAGTGAATAATCAGCGAAAGACCGTATTATCGATTTGTTTTTAGAATACAGGATACGAAATTTGACTACCAATGTTAAGTATTAAGCAAACTTGGAACCAAAAAAAGGGAGATAGGGAGGGACATTTTTGTAAAATCACGTGAGGGCCCTTTCTTCTTCCTCCCTGAGCATGTGACCCCCGATCCCCTTCCTCAGCTCATCTCTCTCTCTCTCTCTTCTCCTTCCTCCTCTGCTACCCACCATACACACGGCTAAGGGAGCTTGAAAACCCTCAATTTCTCCTCAACCCAACTCAAAATCCCCCTCATTCAACCTTCCCCACCAACAAACGAACCTCAGGTGCAAAATCTGAGCTAAAATGGAGAAGAACCACCACGTTTTTGGTGGGGTTGGGTGGTGATTCGAAGCTTAAACGTGAATCGAGGCATAACCATGCCATCTAGCTTTTAGTTACTTCAATTCCTCTATAAATTGGGAGTAAATTGGCAGCCTCAAGCATCCCCGCAAGTTCAAGTAGGTGAGTGAATGGTGCGAATTTAGGGTTTGAATTACGTGACTGCGGTGTAGTTGTAGCAGATTCGTATCNNNTTACGCGAGTTTGCAACAAGGAGTCGAAAATCTAGGCCTTCAAGCACCTAAAGTTGAGCCCAAAGCCCTTTGAACGAATCCTTAGCTTGGAATCGAGGTAGGTGTTTGTCTCCTCCTAAATTATAGTAATTTCAAACAAATTTAACGATTTTAGGTAGTATATGTTTAGATTCTGATATTGTATCAGTAATCGGGAGGCTTAGAGTTGAATTGAAGTAAAAAATGATGTTGAAACTATTATAGAGTTCATGCATGTGATTAACACTCGATTTTGCTAACTGATGATTTGAAGAATTGTGTAGCAACTGAGAATCATATTTGAATGTCACTGCTTAATTAGTTTAATATGTTTAATTTTTGTTGGCGGTTGATATGAAGCTATGCTTGTGGACAATGGTTTTGTGAATTAATCGATTGAAACTATTGTGATATTGAATTGAGCTTGGTAGTTAGATGGCCTGAGGTGAAACTAATGAGCAATTCGAGGTTTTTATGGTCGGTGTTGTGTGAGGAGGGAGCTTGGGTTGTGATTTATCGCAATCGTATGGATTGCAAGGTCATGTGTGGCTTATTGGACAGATTCTGCCAAGTTAAGTTATGAAGTGTCATGAATGTGCTATGTGTGAGCCCTCTCACCCTTGAAAATGTTAAATGATCATATGTGATTGATTTTGAACTTAGACATCTTTAAAAAGGATCGTTAAAAGGTTGTTTTCATCATTGCAAATGTTTTGAGCATTTACTAGTTGCCTAGTAGTTTGTTAAGATGTTTAAAGCATAAAAATATCCTAAATCGTCGAACTACTCAGTAAGTAACTCAACTAAATAGTCGATAGGTTTAGGAATTAAAAAGAAAACTGCTAGCGAGGTCAAAAATGTTTTCAGGCTTTGTTTTGTTTATGTCTCCTTCTTTGAGTTTGAAAAGGATTCTAAACGAACTAAAAATGGGCAATTAGAGGAGTTCATTACGAAACTTAGTTTGAGTTGTATGCTAGCTATGTACTTTGAGTTTCAAAAGTGTTTCGAATTGCGAGTTAGCAACTCCATTACGATTTTGAGAGGCTTCCAAGTTGAATTATGAAGTGTTTGAAAGTGCTACATGTGAACCCCTGCCCTTTTATGTTGTTAGGCATTATCATGTGTGCAACGGTGAGTTCGAAAAAGAAGGTTTTCGTGGTTGAAAATAAAAGTAGCCATGACTATTAGCGAATGATGGCTTTTTTTTAACTATACAAATACAGTTTTTAAGTTGGAAAGAATTTTGAAAAGGAGCGGTGTTGGAAGGTAATTATGTTTTCGTATTATGAATTCAGAAAGCATATGTATGAATAAGTATAAGTCGGCATGTGTATGAACAATTATGTTCATGCATATGCGTACGTGGAGGAGCTACTCTAGAAACTTTAAGCTTAAGTCTGAAACCCAGGGACGGTGGCTTACTATCCCGCTCGGTATATCATAAGCTATGTTAAGAAGATTCAGGGATGGTGGCTTGATTCCTACTTGAAGTCTAAGTATGTAAATTATGTCTCAGCATAGTATGATGTCTGTCTGAATAGGCGTATGCTGCCATTTGAGTTTGCCTGGATCGGGATGGCCATAACAAACTACCTCTAAGAGTCTAGACTCCTCACTTATGTGATTAAATTGTCATGTATGTTTCTTTTAATAAACGATGATCTTACGCCAAGGGTATTTTCTTAATGAATAAGAAAAGCAATTGGCATTTTTCATTTTAAGTATTTCTGAAAAAAGAAAGATTTTAAGGGCCATTAAGAGGTCAGTTCAAATGAGATTCGAAAAACTTATAAGAGTCATTAGAAGACCAATATAAAAGAGATTTCTTTTTAAAGAACATGAGCCGCAAGAGGCTAAGTGTTTT
>NCQV01062984.1:31389-42531 GCA_002740545.1 Lophocereus schottii
ATTTTGCACTCGCCTTCGATATTCTCTCTCATCTGAAGGCTAGGCTTTTGTGTATAAGGCATCTTTCCACCCTTTTTATGCGAGCTCTGTAGCCTTTACACTTGCCTTTGGTCCTATTGGTCACAAGATTATGAAATGTGCTCAGTGCATGCGTCCCACCCAGATGAAATGGATCAACTTCAGGCATGGTTTTGTACTCCTAAAAACAACCACATATATCTTCGCATTACAAACTCCAAGGGCAGAATTTTAGGTAGAGTGCCGAATCAAATCCGAAAATCGCGCAGACAATTACCATCTCTTCCTGACATGGCCACATATGGCATATCTCATGCTATAAACCCGAAAGCAGTTCTTCAAGGTCTGCTGCTATGGCGGTCTATGATATAACCTATAGTTTCTGGATGATGACGGAGTTGGCAAGCCCAGCCTGCTCAATAGTCTGGTTCAGGTCACTGAGCTGCTTGGGAGGAAACCCGACAGTCTGAAGCTGGTAAATCCGACTTGTTCCAGGCCTTGATGCATCAATGAAGGCACGGATATCATTAATCGTGTGGTGGTAGTTAAAATGGGCCACCATGCGAGTTCCATCTGCCAACCGCAGTTGGATCTGAGTTGATGGCTGACTTGGGTCCACAACCAAGCCAGCAGAAGGCAGTGGGGCTGAGCTCAGGGCAGCAGCTGAGGTGTCAGCAGTAGTCTCAGTTGTTGAGGAAGAAGTGCTGCCACCAAGAGTCCTCCCAATGCCTTGGAAGGCAAGGGTGCGCTTCTCCGGCTCCTGCAAGTAAATGAGAGATTTGTAAAATACTAATAACGCCTGCGTTTGACATTTTTCGCCCGTTTCCCACAACATATATACATATATATTCGCCGCCAACTTTTTTTTTTTGCAAAATTAAATTATTTTAAAGGCAAGCCCACAAATAACACCTAAACCCATCGACCCTACCGGCCTACCGCAGCCAAGCACCAGCCTGCCATGTACCCCCTATGCCCAAAAAATGCAGAAAAATATGATTGTATAGTTTCATCATGAGCTACAAATTTATAAAAAACAGTAAAGAATAAAATAGAAAGTGAATCTGAGACTAAAGTGGTATCAACACGTGTACAGAATAAGCACTCACAGGACAGTTCTCATCCCTTCTGATAAGATTGACACGCACTTGAGACCTTTTATCGGCAGGTTCAAGCTCTTTAGGGCACTCCGACCTTGTGATGCTCTGCATTGAAACACATTTAGTGTCAACAGGATAACTTTCAGGATCTTGTCAGCTTATCTGTTCTATTCAAAACGGCCATTTTTGGTGGGCAACGGTGTCCCATTACCTCCAAGAAGGTTGCATTAGCAGGGTCATCCAACCTCCTGAGTGGACCATCATTTACAGTGAATCCATTACGCCAGAAAACAATGTTATGGACAACAGGCTCAGGTGGCTGAGCGGCAGCCGGTACTGTTTCCCCAGAGAGCAATCTCCCAGTGCCAGTGAAACTTCTAGAACTAGAGGGGCGAAGATTGTCAACAGGTCCTTCAACAGCACCCTGTTGCCTTGCACGGTTGAAAATCTCATCGACATCATTACCCTTTGTTGGGTCTTGGACCAGCATTCCACTGAACATGAACAATGACAAATTTAGGCCAGCCATCTCAAACTCATCAGGGCAACAAAGATATTAGACCTGCCTGCCAATACTTCAAACCCGCGAAATCCCTCGGTAGCAAACTATAGTTATTTACTTGAAGCATGAGGAACGAATTCGAAATAATACTCTGAACCAAAGCCATGAGGGACGCTCTATACCCCACGAACCGCATTCTGGGAGGAAGTGTTCCGAAGCCTAAATTAGACCAAATTTGTGCAATTACTCAACAAGTAGTCATCCACGTTCCAGGACAAGCGACTTGGGAGGCGTTCCAGGAGACTATGATCCGAATATGTCTTAAGTGGCAAACATTGTGAGGCAAGCGAAGTTGCATATTTCAAATTTAGGGTCTAATGGAAATGGCTCCCCCAAGTCTATTAGGAAGATACCTCCATTACTCTCAAACTCTAAATGCGCTATCCTAAGCAGGACTCAAGTAGTACCATACATGGTCTTAGTTTTGCTTGGTATGGCACAGGCCCAATCAAATGGACCAAAGCGTTCATCGAACTTACCATTGCTCATCCACACACATGAAACCCAAAAAACAAAAAAAGATGTGTTCAACTTGTGGCCCGTTCATAAACAATGCAAGAAATATGGGAAGTTACCCTTTTCTAGCTGCAAAAGAAAAGAAGGGGGGTACGGATTGGAATGGAACAGGTCAGGGGTCAGCTCACCTGGCCCTAGATCCATCTAAATTTTTTGAACCCAAATCCAAACACGATACAGATACGTTGGGTATGAGGAGATGGGACCCAGACACAGATGCTTTGCATCTAGACAGACCTAGATGAATAAATCAATCTCTACCATTTTTTCTTTCAACTTCGCAGCAGCAACAACTACTACTTCCAGTGTGTGTCCCACTTTCACGGGTCTGGGGAGATCTAGATGTAGAAAAGCTTACCTCTATAGACATTAGACCGATTACAATAGACCCATATCGAATTCTTGTTCCAACTTCGCATTTTTACTAAATAATTCGAAAGTATAAAGGCATAAGGAATAATTCAGAAAACTGTTACTTTATTGACTACACAAACTTGATAATTGAATTAAATTTCTTGTACCACAATGCCACAACCCAAAACACTCACGAAACATCATAGTTCATAAATTAGACTCATATGCTTGGTATTTAGAAATAAAGCGTCAAACTCTAACCGTCCTACTACCCCAAATGAGTATCTCTACAACTAAAGGAACCGTAACTTTTCAAAATAGGAAGTACGATTTGTCATTAGAAGATTAGTGGGGTCCTCAAACGGGTCTCTTCAAACCCTATTAGACCGAGATAATCTTAAGATCCATTGGTCCAATTGATTGGGCCCAAAAACTTTACTTGCAGTGGTGTGCATCAGGTTCACTGCCATCCTGGGGTAAAAGCAACAACGTGGGGTACCTCACTTTGTAAGAATACTGCCTGAGACCTTTATCTCCTTCCAATTATGCAGCTCACAGAACACCTTTGTTCCATCGTCTCTCCCAGGAAATTGGAGGCCAGCAATGACGAGACATTGGTAAAAGAGGCATCTCTGCGGCAACCAAAATCACTTATCCCGCCATAGTTTCCTTTCATCGCGTTCATATGTATAAATGTAGCTGTGAACATGAATGAAGACTCTATATAGCCTTAGACGAGTGAAGATTAATATTAAGCATAAGCTAACGTATATCTTAACATTCTCTCCTTTGTTCATCATTGAACAAAGGAGATGGCACCCATCGGGAAAGTCATAGCAACAAAGCTTTAAAATACATGATTAATTACATAATGCAGCCCATGATTTCCAGAAACCTTATCCCTTTTGATTTGTAGGTGTGAAAGGAGGTGCAAAAGCCAGCGTACGTGGGATTTAAAGTTAGATATCCACTAACAACATCCAAAACTTTCACGACTGAGCTAACTAAAGCCCATAATGCTGAGAAGAGATCCTGATTATCTAGAAAGGCAGATTGGATGCCAGGTCTTTTTTTGGTTTTTGGCATAGCGATATCTATTCTCGTAGAACGATAACCCTTACCTATCACTCAACGTCGTGCGCTTAGCACGAACAACAAGCTATGAGTGCAACAAAAGCCTTGCATCAGTCTGTTCCCCCTTTCTCCGCCTCATCCACCATTCTTTGTAGCTTTACCCCTTGTAGATGAGCAGCGGCCATCTTTCTATCATTCCTCTCAATTCAGTTTTATGGTAACAAGAAACCAACTCCATCCCTCCACAACCCACTATCTTTGCCTTAATCTTGCCCAGATTTTCAGAATTGAAAAAAAGATTCGTGACTAAATCCACCATAAGCAGTCATACTTGTGCTACAAACTTCATATGGATTGAAGTGTTTTTGGATTTTTGATCCAAGCTCTCTCAAAATCAAACAGAACTTTTATTCTAACAGAGTTGTGTTTTCTGTATCCATCATAACCACATAAAACTAGTTAAGTATATTACTTTCCAATCTGTTTCATTTGGGATACAAAACTCAAGGCATGCTTAAGAATTCTATTGATTATATGTCTTGTCTAAGCAATTGAATTCTCAACAGCTTTTCCATCTATTTAGAGTTCAAACATACAAGGGCACTACCCGGAATCAGGGAGTGGCATGACTCGTGAGTCATGATTGTATTGTTGTTGTTACTGTGGAATAAGAAAACTGGTAAACACTGAAAATGTTGAGATGGGTCTCTATTTTAAATTAGGGGGCTTCTATAGGAAGCAGGCTCCTGACTGCAACTTTACACTTAAAGGAACACAATTTAGAAGGTTTTCCCCAACATCTACAAAATTCAACAGTCCCAAACCCAATCCAATTTTTCATATCTAGAGCCAAGTTCTGCAAATACTTTGAAGTTGCTCCACAAACTCTTCCATTCTGACACAAACACAGCGATGAGAGACCCATCCAGTAGCTTCTCAATCACAAAGTAACACTCGTCACTTCCAACAATTGCATCATTAGTCATGGTCAACAGACAACGTCTCAAATGACTAACCAAGACAAATTAAAACAAGACAAGGTATGCTTCACACAATTTTAGTTAGATGGAACCCAAAGAGGCAATCAATCCTTAAACCACAATCACAAGCACAACTATTTAGATCACGATCCTTGAAATACCCAAATGCCCACAAAACCCCAATTCTGTAAACCACAAATTACAGAATCAGAATCAGAAACAGAAACAGAAAGGGGGTGTAGAGACCATAAATGCCAAACATCAACAACAAACACAAGAAAACACCAAAAAAGGAAAACTCAGGCAAGAAATCAGTGGAAATTCATGAGCTAGATATCAGATTATTAAGTAAAAGTGAAGAAACAAGAAGCAGACCTTTTCTCGCCGCCGGTGTAATACTCCTGAGGGGTATCGGAATCGCTGTCGGAATCGGGTCCGGAGCGGCGGTTCAAGTCGGCGAGGGTCCGAATTCCTCCAGCTGGGCGGCCGCCGCTGGTGGATCTGACTGGTTTCTTGTCCTTGGAAGCCATCCCTGCTCTTCTGATGATTCCAATTCCTTGATTCTCTCTCGTTCAGCTTGAGTAAGACAGAGAAATATATAGAGAGCGAGGGTTGTTGTGGATTTTGGGGGTCAATTCAGAAATGCCCAGAAACCCAACACTCTTGTACCCAATTGGGGCAGTCGAATCAATTCAGTTTGAAATATCAAGAACAGAATTTTCACGAAAAAAACAGCAAGAACGAGAAAGTTGTTGCGGAACCCCTTTATGTAGTTATGTTACATCCCACTAAGGAATACCAATTTACAACTTCCCTCTCTTTTTGAAGAAGAATACCATTTTACAAGTTACAACTTAGCTCCTTTAATTGGTGTTTTTTTTTTTTGTTTAATGTCTGATAATTTGTTATAAAACCATTTTATTCAAGTAAAAAGTCGGACTGTCTTAATAAAAATCTTGTTAAAAAAAAAAAATATGAGAGTGACATCAAAGAGTTCACGTTTTTTCTTTCCTATGTATAAAAGTTAGGTATAATAGTTGGTGTATATTGCACTTTAAGTGCTCTTTTTTTTTTCCTACAAATTTCTAGGAATCCTATATCATAATGGTTGTACGGAAGGAAATACAAAACTCATTGTCGAATTCAACATTATTGACATGTGAAACTGGGCGCTCTAATATTATATCTAATATCAAGCACAGTAACAAATTGTGATCTTCATATGTGAATTTCTATTATAGGTCAATCAATATCTCAATGTTCAATTTATTTTTTCTTATTTCTCCAACTACAAGGTAGTATACAAATGGTCATAAAATTATATTCTGTAAAAAGTATGGAACATAATCTATTAACAATGTGAGCCTATGTAGCCGGAACTTCATGGTGATAGTTAAATTGCCGATAATATTTGCTCAATTAACAAGTTGAGATTTAATCATTTAGACTTTTTTTAATAGCATCATACACGCATTTAAGGCCTTACAATCACAGCATATACTATGTCGAACTTTTGCTAAAATTTCTCATCCTAGCATTAAACGACAAATTAAAAAGGGGAGGACTTATAGTATATGCCAAGGAGAGGATGATGTGTTGGAAGAAATATAATGGGTTGTTATAACATAAATGACTATGCTTGACGAATTAAACAAATTGTACATGGGTTGTTGTAACATAAACAACTATACTTAAGATCAAATAATACTAATATAAGTTGTGTAGTACTTGCATGTACCACGAGGCACTATTTAACATTTAAAGCTCATCAAACTCCTTTGAAAATGGCAACCCAACCCGGACTTTTTCAGAGCTAGAAGGTTAGACAACTCAAGGTCAAGCGAAAGAAGGGAAATCATGCTCTAGTTAATTAATCTTTTTAGGCTTTAGACCCTGTTTTTTTATCAGTAAATCTCAGTTTAGCAATCTGAATTAATCTCAACCAACTTTAACCCATTTTAACAGTTTCAATAGAAAATTACCATTTCAACCAAGTTCAATCTACTTCTCACTATTTTAACCCACCTCTACCCATCATACATAAAAAAAAAAAAATTAACCAACTGCAACTCACTTCCAAAAAACACACTTTAATCTATTTTAATCCATTTCTGTCAATCTTAACTAATTTTATCTATATATCAATTCATATTTCTTAATAAAAAGAATAGACCCTTAATTTAATTAGATAATACATGTGACATGTAATTGAGAGTAAAAACACAATGACTTTTAACTTAAATAATTTTACCAGTTCTCTTTTGGGCTGGGCCCACCAAGAGCTCAATGATGAGAATGGATTTCTGCACATCCCCAGAATGGTCCATGGGCTCCTCCACCCTTGACCAGCCTATTGCCACGCTACAAATAGACAGCACACAACACACCTCAAAAGGGGGAGAAAAGATGTGTTGGACATTATAATTTATGACATTTGACAATTTGTTGTTCCATATCTCTTTTGACATCAACATGATCAAAATGTACCAACACCAAATTAACCAGTTAATTGCTCCCAAGATTGGCCACTCTATATCCCAACATACTGTATCAAGCAGGTATTTGCTACACATATGTAATCTGGATATGATCATGTAATTGACTGAGCACACTAGCTGTTCAGCTCACAGTTTTGTGAGTGTTGGTTCCGCGATCCTGGATGTTCAAATTTGGTTGTTAGTGAAGGAGAAATTAGACTGCTCAGTTGAAAAACATATGCTTCAGTCTCCACATACCCCCCCCCCCCAAAAAAAGAAAATTTGACAAAGGTGTTAAATACCAACTACGTCTGTTTTCGCAAAACAAATTACTGTAAAATAAACAAAGCGCCCACCGTGGGGCTCGAACCCACGACCACAAGGTTAAGAGCCTTGCGCTCTACCGACTGAGCTAGACGGGCTTGTTGTCCCTCATTTCCAAGACTCGCTTTTATTTCTAGGAGATGTGGTTGCTACTCAACTGACATTACACACATCTAAAAACATGTTCTAGAAAAATTTTTTAAAAACTAGAAGCATTTTTCGGAAGGTTAGGCCAAAGACCCCCTAAGTTTAATCAACTATCCTGCATCGTCATGACATTAAGGTCATGACCCATGATCACATGTTGCACCGTGGAGAAGGTACATTACCCTACCCTATATTAGTATATTTTAACTTAAACTTTTCATTTAAAAACAGAATTTATCAATTCATTTATCGTTTTATTTATGTATTTGTCTATGTAAAATAGAAGCCAAGGCACTTAAAATCAAGTGATTTCTTGGTGTATTGATATACATACACTCTTTAAACTCTTGTTTATAAATTAAGATTATAATTATTAATCGGACTTGTATTTTAATTTCGATAGACTTTGTGAACATAAACCGACATAATTTACATAACATTTTTTGGTTAAAATAGTATAAAATAAATCCATATAATACGAAAATATAGCACTAATTCTTACAAATTATAAGATTTAAGTTACAATCACATGTGATTACCTATGCTTTCTTATATATAGTAGCACTAATTTTCACCCTTCTGCACGTCCACACCCTAAATTCATTCTATTTGCACGTAAGAGTTTCTTAAAGTGCCAAACCCGCAATTAATTGATCTCATAGTCATGGCATGAAGTTTCCCCTCCCAATTACAGTCTAACAAGAATGCAGCGTAGACGGAAATTTCCAGAGCTAAGACAACAATATTTCTAAGATGAAACTAAAACATGATAACTTCGAGCTCAAAAAATCATTCCTAAGAGTATAACCAAGCTATGTATAAAGAAAATGCTTCGCAAGAAAATGCATCCAAGTGAAAAATTGCATTACCAATCAAACAAGTTATGATCACTCAACCAATACAAGGATTATGTAGATTGGATCCGGCCACCACCCAAAAAAACAAGGCCCCGGGACACAACTTTGAGCTCCAATCCTTAAAGGAAGCATGCAAAACAGGACAAAAAGCAAAGACAAATCACCTAAGTCGAGTTTCAGTGTACTAAACTCGTCCTAGACTTGAGCTCCAAGCTCTAGCAGTAAAGTATGATTGACGGCATTAGCTGTAGGGCCAACGAATTGAATCGGACCTAAAAATAAGAAAAACGTCAGAATAAAACACAGTCCGTTTTCATACGGATTCACTGTTTGGCATGCTCAATGATTTGGAACAGCGTCTTCATTGAGCAAGTGGATTGTCAATTAATGAAAAATTTTACAAGACAAAATAGGGATGCCAATAGACACAAACTTACCAGGACTAATGTATCTGTTCTTGAGAGCCCACTCCTCTCGCATGGATGCAAATTTCTTAAATGGTGCACCTGCAAAGGGAAAAAGGGACTGATGTCAGTCATGGTGAGAATAAATTCATACAATTGCAAGCAAAAAAATTAGGTTTAGAGCTTATAGCACATCTTTTTAGAAACTCAAAAATGCAACGTCGTTAAGAAACCATATAAAGAATGTCGACCTTCAAGTTCCACCATTGCCTTCTTAATGACGGGCTTGAATTTTCCTGCAAGTATTATATTCACATTGTTAATTAGATAGATTATCACAAAATCATGCACAAATGTATGCTGCTAATTGTAGTCTAAGGCTCCTGTTCAAATATAATCATGCACAAATGTATGGTGCTAATTGTAATGCACTCAAGGCTCTTCTAGTTTGAGTATTATCATTGCATTCGCCAGATTATATATCCTATGCCAAAGAGTTGGAAAATATCTGCATTTCCTTTCACTTCGTTTCAGGAAAATAATCATTTTAAAATATAATGCTCTATATAAGAACATCACTGCTCATAATCAGCTTTATCTGGAACCAATAGATCATAGCAGGTTAATTTGATAAAGAAGTACCATGTCTCCTCTCCACATCCATTAGAGAAGTTAGTGCTGTTCCACCAGCAGTCCAGTCTTCAATGGGTGCTGCAAGATTGCCCACCTGCATTGGGGAGAAAAAAGGCGGTAATTATGAGAGCTGAAACCATTGCACAGGCACATTTGAAATAAAGAAAGCTAATGATCAAGTGAAAACAAATGAAGAAGACATACCGATGATATCAGTCCAGTCTTCCCAGAATGAAGCAGAGCTCCAGCAGTATAACCCAGTGCATAACAATATGAAGCATCAAAGTTGGTTGGCAAACAACATCTCCCCTCATATCTGAAGGGCCGACAAATGCAAAGAAAGTTATTACACAACCATGCTGCCTATACATTGTATACAGTCTTTCATATTTCTCATTGCATAAGGCAAAAAACCAGACCAATAAGTGTTTTTGCTCGTGACAATTCAAAGCAAGCTAGATGATATTTACCCAAAAAAGTGAGATTGCCCTTTGAATTGCCCTTTGTATACACCTTCTGCCTTTCTCTTCTCCAGCTCAGTTTCAACCATTTGGATAAGCATCTTTTCTGTCTCTATCTTAGCAACCTATAGAAAAAGCAAGCAATGGGTTTTTTACAACACTGTTCATCCACACACCACATCTCCGGAATCAGCAAGTGCACATCAATATACAAAGCACTCACCTGGACATTTCCATGTGGATCTCTCTCAAGCATCAGTTGTTCCTGGATTGCTTGTGGCAAAAATTCAAACAGCTCAAAAGATTGAGGTGTCAGTTTCTTCTTCCAGAGACCAGCTTCATCAACTACTTCATGGGCCAAAATCTCATTCAGCTCAGCAATAAGCTTCTGAACCTGCAAATGATCAAAACAGAAGTGTTACCGTACTGTATATGTGGTTTACAATCATGTCAAATAATCATGCAAAATACAAACATCATAGTCTAGGTGTACCTCAGGGATGAAATCAATCAGGCCTTCTGGGATCAGTATGACACCGTAGTTATAACCAAGATCTGCACGTTTGCAGATAATATCTACTATGTAGTCTGTCACATTTTTCAAGGTCTGTTTCTTGGCATAAACCTGCAACAGAAAATTAAGTTCTCATGAAACTGCAAGTGAATAATATTGTCCCAAAATGGAAGCTTATCTATATAGAGTTGTAAGGTAACTAAAATGATTTGCTATTCTTTCAAGCTAATTTTTTGTTTTAATTTTTTTATCGAGTGTTGAATGATTGCATATGTTGACAAGGAAACCCACGTTTATATTTTGAAGTAAACTCATATTTGGATGGGTCTGCAAAGCACACTAAAAGTAACAAATTCAAACATCAACCATAAGCAATTTACCTCTTCTCCAATAAGACTAATGTTTGGATGCGTCTGCAAAGCACACTCCAAGGTAATGTGTGAGGCTGCACGACCCATGAGACGAACAACTGGGGAAGCACAGAAAAACAAAATATATCATATCAGAAACAAGAAAACACAATTCCCCCCAAAACTTATAGCAATCTTAAAGGCCCTTCAGCATTAACACTATACACAATAAGGAAATTTTGGGATCGGTAACAAATTGATGATAATAAGCTAATTACAAAGTTTAAAATCAGAATAGAGTAGAACTTTCTCCCTGAAATCACATATCAACATAATGTTTGAGAATTTTCACCATGGACACTACACATAAC
>NCQV01062990.1:1770-13399 GCA_002740545.1 Lophocereus schottii
AAAAAAAAAGCCCCTACCACACACACCTTCAGAAAAGCAGTATTTAGTAAATCGACTCCATTTCTCATGGTACAGAAAAAGAAATATGCAGAAAGCACACACCTACAGGTCACAGACACATTTACACCCACAGCCTGCAACCAGGAACACATAATATCCAGAGTCCAAACATTGAATGTGTTGACTGAAAGACAATGGTTCCATTCGTACCTTGTTAAGAAGTGATTTTTGACTAACACGAAGTAGGAGTGCTAACAAACTCCAGGGTCATGTAATTCACAGTGGGAAGCCTCTTCAGTACATTCCTCAAAACATTTATGCTCACTTCTAACCTCACCGTAAAGCTCCATTGTCGATGGCAAGGTATCACTTAATCAGAGCAGCAATTTCATGCCTTCTGGCATCAACACATTGAGATCTGAAATTCAGAATGTCAAAAAATGAGCCAGAAAACAAGGTAATATTTTGGCCAAACCACATAGAAAGAAAGTAAATGAACCTTGGTTGTACAATGCAACCCGTTGTTGAGTAGCCTTCTCATTCCCCTCCACTTAAAACAAATAAGGAGAGTGGAGGCCTACAAAAAGAGAGTTGTAAACAATTTGATTCAGTTTAAAAGGTGAGAATTAAACATAAAATAAAACAGAATTCACACTACTACAATTGCAGAACTTTTCTTAGACTGATCCGATGCAATGAGATAATATGCAGATCTGAACAGAATCTGGTGAATAGACCTGCTATACAGTTGCCATTGCATAGTCATCTCTATTGAAACTCCAAACACTGGGGATAGAACGAACAACTAAATATCAGGATCGGAGACGGGAAACCTAGGCCTATGTAAATCACTGTGAAGGAATAACTGTGGCAAATATCGCATTAATACCAATATATAAAAGAATGCTCAAAAAGAATTGGAGCAGAGTAAAGTGTAGTTGGCTTTTTCAAGGTTAACAAAGATCATTCTAATGATCAAAAGAAAAGTACCTTACTAACTTTGGTAGCTATCTATATAATTCAATAGAAACGAAGGACAGAAAGAGACGGGATGGAAAACATAAAACATAAAATAACGTTGAACAATAATCTTGAAACACTATCTTTAAAAGATCCCTAAATTGTCCTCCAGAATTCTACCGCAGGCCTTACAAAGTCATCGGCTGAAGAGGGATGCATTGGCATTGGACTTGGAAGAATGAAAGACAACATTATGACCGGCAACTATTCTGGTTAGATCATTGTACAATGCAATTTTTTTCAAACCAAGCAACATCTACCATGTAGAAAAATTAAATACTTTTATTTTGACCAATTACAGTACGCCACATGTTAAATTAGATACAGCATTCCATTACATTAAATATTTAATGGAAGTATATTGCGGCCAATTAAAAAGCACCACGTGTCATGAATGATGCAGAAAATAAATGCGTATTTTTTTAATAGAGATAATGAGGAAAACCCTAACTCTCACTTATCTAAAAAAAAGGAGTGATCCCTTCCCTCACAATTCAGGGGTCAACATCGAGAAGAACTCATATGAACTCAAGAATTTTATCTAGAAGAAGACAACAAGCAAGTCTAAACACATGCCATCTACTTGTGAAGATCAAACTCATATCTTGATTGAGACTAAGCCTCTTAGGCCCTCCCTCAAGATCAAATTCATACAAAACTATTCAAGGAGATTGAATTAGAGGGTTTATTACAGTTGTTTTAGTAACAATTATACAAAGATTGTGTCCATTCTTTGATATAAATATAAAAATTGAATTCGTTTCTCAATTTCTTGTCGAATTTATTTTAGGCTCGAAATTTTTGCATATAAATTTTTGGCACGATTGGTGGGACAATCTATGCCTCTCATCTCTTTTCTCCAAAGATACCCTAAGAGCGTCATCCCTCAATCCTCAAGGAAAGTTTGTCCGATCTACATCTCAAAGATCAACAACCGCTAGTGTTACATCTAGCAAATTCATGACTAGGAGTATGGCAAAAGCTGCTGCTACTATTACCATAAAGCAATCAGTTGGGACTGTACTAAGTTGCTAATGTGATTGCTATAAAGCAATCAGTTGAGATTGTACTGCTGCCATCTTGTAAAGTCCAAAACCTTGGCTCCAACTAGGGCTGGCAAAAAAACCCGCACCCGCCTAAAACCCGTAAAACCCACCCTAATGGGTATGGGTATGGGTGGTGAAAATAGAAAGAAAATGGGTATGGGATGGATATGGCTAAAATGGGTATGGGTATGGGTATGGGTATAGGTATGGATGTGGGTATAGGTCCTACCCGCCTTATACTCACCCCATACCCATTTTATCAATACCCGCCCCATACCCGTCTCATATCCGCCCCATATAAAACTCATACTCATTTGTTTAAAATTCTAATTTGTTACTTGTACTTGAATATTTTGTTAGTTGCTTTGAGTTGTATGATATTCAATACTTCGGCTGAATATCTTATTTAAAACTGTAATTGTCAAGTGTTAATTTATTGCTTTGATTGGCAAACTTTTAGTTGTATTTGATTTGATATGATGTGTCATTGGAAGTTTAGTGTTAGTGTGACGTATTGGCTATTTGATGTCGAATATGGGTACAAAATGGGTTTAATTCTTTTTTGTCTATATGTGCCTAAATAAACCTCCGCATACCCACTATGCCCAGTGGGTATGGGTATGGGTATAGCCTTACAATACCCAATGGGTATGGGTATGGGTATGGGTATGGGTTTGGGTAAGGATACAGCTAAAATCACTTCGCATTTTGTCAAGCAAAGATCTATTGTTGGTTCAAATGCAGCAGACAGTTTCTCAGGGGGTGGATGGGTCTGAAGCTCACGTCAACCACGCCCTCCAACCTTTTGATGTAGAAGATCATGGCTATACTAGCAGTGACTCCTCACCAGCATCTACAAGGGATTCATTCGCTCAATCGAAGACCGACTCCTCTAATTTTGTCATTATGCCAGTCATGGTGACAGAGGCAACCAATATAGAAGAACAACTGGCAAGCATGAAGGCACCATTAGAGAGGCTTAAGGATAGTCTAGAGAAGGTTGAAGCGTCAAAGTGAGCAAATTGCTGGTCTAATGAAGAAGCTAGAGAAGCGACCATTTGAATCCTCTACCAAAGGCTCGGATGCGAAGAGTTTGACAAGGAGTCTAATCACAACGAAGACTCTTATGACAAACACATAAAAAAGGAATCCTTATTGGGCTCAATGTCCATTGAACATATTCGAAGCCTAATCACCAATGTTGTTAAGGCTCAATTGGGAGGAGGATCTCGGAAGACACATTGTACACAAAGCCTTATGCGAAAAGAATTGATGTCCTTATGCCCCATGGCTACGAAGCCCCTAAATTCAACTAATTTGATGGTAAAGGCAATCTTAAATAGCACATTGCTCTCTTCATTGAGACGTGCACCAATAGTGGCACAGAGGGAGATAGACTAATAAAGTAGTTTGTTTAATCTCTTAAAGGGACTGCTTTCGATTGGCATATGGACTTGAAGACCAAATCTATTAATAGTTGGGAACAAATGGAACATGAATTCCTTAACAGATTCTACAGTACTTAGCACACTATTAGTATGACAGAGCCGACAAATACTAAACAATAGAAGGATGAACCTGTCTTTGATTACATTAATCGCTGGAGATCTCTCAACCTTGAATGCAAAGATGATTTACCTAAAACCTCTACTGTTAAAATGTGTGGTCAAAGTATGGAGCGAGACTTGCTTTATGTTGTGAAGATAAGCAAGCCTAAGACCTTTCAAGAGCTGGCTACGAAGGCACATAACCTAGAAATAACGATAGCAAACCATCGTAGTAGTCGTCCTCTTCATATGAGTTCAAAAAGGACAAAGGTGATTCCAAGAAGAGTTATAAGCCTCAAAAATCCTCAATAGAGGAAACTATGACTATTTCTACTAGAGAGTCCATGAGGAATTTAGGGAAGTCCAGGCCAAAAGGGAAGAAGGCTCCATTTTGTAAAGAGATAACAAAGAAGCGCCCTACATTAAAGGAGCTTTAAGAGAAGAATTACCCGTTCCCTGATTCAAACTTATCGAGAATGTTGGACGACTTACTTGAAAACATGATTATCAAACTCCTTAAACTAAAATGGCCAAAGGAGGCTAGAAGGACAAACAACCCAAAGTACTATTGTTATCACGGGGTCATTAGACACCCTTTAGAAACATGCATTACTCTCAAAGAACGTATCATGTAACTAGCCAAGGATGGGATGATCATAATAGACTTCGACGATATCGTTAAAGCCAATTGTATTTGCGCTTAATTGGAGTCATCGTCTTAACGATGGGAAAGTCATATCCAACTCTACCAGGAGAGAAGACATGATTTGACTCCTTCGCTAAGGATAGAGTTATTTATAATTCAGTTTGGAAGTTTAGAGCCCGTTGTTATACCGCTGATGGTATAAATGCCTCCTCTAGAAATCAAACCCATTGTCGATATCCTAGAGGATGATGAAGATGGGTGGACCCTTGTTACTTAGCGAAGGCTTAGGAGCCAAAAGCAGGACTAACAACTGCCCCTGCATCATAAGAAGAGACAAGGGAGAAAGAAGAAATCTCAGCCTCGGCGTGTAAGAGATAGGAAGAGCTTGAACACAAACAAGAAGCAGGACGTTTAACCTGTAGACCTGCGTGAGCAGGAGCCTCTTATTCCTATCACATTAGAAGAGTTCTTTCCAGTAGGCTTTTTTAATAGAATCACTATTAACTGGCCTCATGTACTGAGCTGGAAGATGAAGAAGATAGAGAATAACAAAAACAGCAAGATTCTCCACAAGGGGATGATAAAACTCTAATTGTCTTGGAGGCCTTACCAGGACATATAGGTTGGAGCCAAATCTTTCGCTTACCGACAGAGATGCACCAGTGTGTTGCTACTGGCCTTCACCACCCAAAGCTTTATGCTGATAAGGTCAAAGACATTGGAGAATCCTCAAAAGGCATTGCCCAGTATGGCACTTAATCACTTTCACTAATAATGATTTGTTGCTAGGCTCTAAACCTTATAACCGTCCTTTGTTTATGACTAGTTATATTAGGAAGCAAAAAGTCAAGCACGTCTTGATAGATAGGGTTCAGCCATTAACATCTTGCCTAAGTCTACAATGAATGAACTGGGAAGCATGGTGGAAGAGCTTTTCAAGAGCAATTGAAAGGTTTAGCCTAGAGAGCTAGCATGTGATCGATATGATTCGCCTAGAGATAACAATGGAAGATCTATCAACATCTTCAATCTTCTATATAATTGACTGTAAAACTTCCTACAAATTGTTACTTGGGAGCCATTGGCTCCATGAGCATGGAATAGTAGCTTCTAGCCTCCATCAATGCCTTAAGTCTTATCTTGGTGCCAAGTAAGAAGATCAACGGTGATGTCAAGCCATTTACAAAGGCAGGATCGCATTTTGCCGACTCTAAAGTCTTTGAAGAAGGCGACGTACCTAAGGAGACTATGCCCTCAATGATGTCCTCCACAGGTAGGGGTGAGCTGAAGGCTGCCAAGAATTCCAAGGTGGTACTGAGGTATGAAGGCGTGAAACAACAAGAGTATTCAAAGGGCGACGTTGAACCAGAGACTATAACCTAACTTGCTAAACAAGTTGCTAAGCAAGTGGGGTTTCCATAAATCACATACCACCAGTCTTAAGATATGCTCCCAAAGCTCGTCGCAAGGAGGGGCAAACACCTTTCAATGGGTGCACAAGTGCAAATGCTAGGGGCAATGATATTAAGAAGGAAATTGGGCCCAACCCGAGCACCCTTAAAGAAAGTTTCACGTTTCCAACAAGAAACATGTATTAGCCGAAGGTAAATAGACTCCCTTTGCCTGGATTTATCTCTTGTTCCAGGACCTTATCAGAAAGAGAAGAGAACTTACAAAATGCACAAACGAAAGAAGGATTCGACCCTAATGCATATAAGCTTATGGAGAAGGCAGGTTATGATTTTAACAATTCTGCTGTGTTAGGGAAAGTGGTGGAGGTGGAAACTTACGGCCTCAACAAAACACAAAAGAAGAATCAAGAACTACAAGGCCTAGTAGAAGTCTCAAAAGTGGGTCTTGCTTATACATTTTCGCAACCAATCAATATATCAAGGGGATGTAGGGGTAGGTAGTATGTGGCTCAACACATCTCCACTGAAGAAGTAGATGACAGTGTGGATGAAAATGCTCAACCTCCTACAAATCCTTCTGTATTTGATAGGTTGCAACTATTGACCTCAAAGAAACGCCCATCCATCTTCACTAGAATGGGGAGAAGCCAAAATCCTTATTCTTCTATATTCTGGAGAGTAAAGAGCCATGCACAACCAAAGCCTTCGGTGCTTAACAAAATCATGAAAGGAAAGCAATCGTCAAGTCCACTATCCCAAGAACAAAAGGATTCAGTGTTCAATGGACTTGGTGATGGGAATGAAGCACAAAGTTCTATCCCTTCCCACATGAAGAAATTTTTAACCTTTGATGTGAAGGCAGATGGTTTACAAAGGGTGAAAAGGCGCACAGTGGTCTTTACTGGTCAGCGAAGTAATTCTGACACTAACAAAGGAGATGAGTAAGAAGAAGTGACTTCTTCTAATCATATCGTAGTCTAAAAATGTGAAGATTTGGAGTCAAAAACAGAACTTGCAGAGACTCTTGAAACTCATGAAGACCAGCTAGGCCAACTATAGTCAATGATTTGAAGGAATTGAATCTCGGGATGTCTGAAGAACCTCACCCTATCTATGTAAGTTCATTACTTACGCATGATAAAGAAAAGGAGTACTTCAATCTCCTCTCACAATATAAGGATGTGCTTACATGGAGTTACAAGGAAATGTCAGGGCTTGATCCGAGAGTTACAATCCATCGCTCATCCCTCAAGAGGGGGTTTCCCACAAAAAGCAGCCTCAATGGCGTTTTCGGACAAAGTTAGTACCCAAAATCGAAAAAGAGGTCAGCAAATTCATAAAGGTAGAATTCATTCGTGAGGTAAAACACCCAACTTGGATAACATTGTCCTTGTAAGAAAGAAGAACGGGTAACTTTGCATTTGCTTCGACTTTCGAACCTCAATAACACCTGACCAAAGATGACTTCCCATTGCCCTTCACCTAGCTCGTGATTGATTTAACCATGGGACATGAAGCTCTGTCCTTTATGGATTGTACTACAGGGCATAATCAAATCCAAATAGTCCTAGAAGATCAAGAAGTCACAGCTTTTTTGCACACCCAAATGCATCTTTTACTCTAAGGCAATGCCATTTGATTTAAAGAACACCGTAGTGACATACTAAAGAGCAACGGAAACTATCTTTGATGACATGTTGCACAAAACAGTGGAGTGTTATGTTGATGATCTGGTGGTCAAGTTAAAAAGGAGATCGTACCACCTACAAAACCTTTGTCGAATTTTTGACAAGCTGAGAAGATGTCAACTAAATATGAATTCGCTTAAATGTACATTTAGTGTTAATTCTGGGAAGTTCCTAGGCTTTTTAGTTAGGCATAGAGACATCGAGATTGATTAGGCAAAAAAATTAAGGCACTTCAAAAGATGTCTGCCTCAAAAACCTCAAAGAGTTGCGAGGTATTCAAGGTCGTTTGGCTTATATTAAAAGGTTCATATCTAACCTATCCGGTCGTTGCCACCCATTACACCACCTCATGAAGAAGGGTGCACAATTTGAATAGGACCAGTCATGCCAAAAACCTTTCAATAGTATCAAGAAGTACTTATCAAACCTACTAATTCTAGGGCCATCAGTCCTAGGGAAGCCTCTTGTATTCTACATTACGGCACAAGAAAAATCATTAGGAATGTTATACACCTAAGTAAATGAGGAAGGAAAAGAAAGAGCTCTATTAATTAAGTTGCACTTTGGTTGGAGCTGAGCTTTATTACTCCCCAACTGAAAAGATGTGTTTAGCTCCCATGTTCACTATTCAAAAATTTAGGCATTACATGCAAGCTCATACAGTGCGGGTGATTTCTAAAGTTGATCACATCAAATATATCTTATCAATGCCAATTCTGAGTGGGCATCTTGGAAAGTAGGCTGTAATCTTGAAGTAACATGACCTTGTTTATGTGCCACAAAAGGCCGTTAGGGCAAGCATAGGTGGATTTCCTAGCAGATCACCCAATCCACGATGCTTGGAAGCTAAATGATGACTTATCTTGGGAGGAGGTGTTCTTCATTGATATCCTCCCACCTTGAAAATTTTACTTTGATGCTGCGAAACCTGATGGGACTGGTGCTGGAGTAGTTTTTGCCTCCCCTGAGAAACATGTTCCTACTTATTCATTTGTGCTAATTCAACTATGTTCAAACAAAGCAGCTAAATATGAGGATTGATCTTGGGCCTTCAAATGGCTATCAAGATGGGAATCAAGGACCTTAACATCTATCGTGATTCCTAATCGGTCATCAAGGAGCTTCTCGAGGAATATGAAGCAAAAAAGGATGACCTTGTCTCATACCATAAATGTGCTTTATGTTTTCTTGATGAGCTTAAAACTATCTATCTAGAGTATATTCATGGGAGCACCAACAAGATGGTTGATACACTTGTAAATCTTACAGCCACTTTGGCACTGGCGGAAGAAAGCATGAATATCTCTGTTTGTAACCAGTGGGTTGTCACACCCCTTGATGAAGAACTTGAGGATGAGGTCAAAGCAGTTATTGCTTAAGAAGTGGAGGAAGAAGACGTACACCAGCCACTTGTTGATCATTTACAATGTGGGAAGCTCCCTAATGATTCGAGGCATTGGATATAAATTTAGTAAAGATCTCCCCACTTCCTTTATTTCAATGGGACATTTCATCGATGTTTCTTCTTTGGCCTTTGGTTGCGATGTTTGGGTAATGAAGAGGCTAGACAAATAATGGAGGAAGCACATTTAGGAGTATGTGGTGCACATCAAGCAGGACCCAAATTGCTTGATCGAATCAAAAGAATGGACTACTATTGGCCTATTATGGTGTAAGACTGCATCCATTATGTAAAAAGGTGTGAGGCTTGCCAGTTCTATTCTAATTTTATTCATCAACCTTGGAACCGCTCTATCTGACTGTGACATCTTGGCCATTTGAAGCTTAAGGACTTGATGTTGTGGGTCCTATAACTCCAAAATCTTCCGCTAGCCACTAGTACATCATGGCTGCAACTGAATACTTTTCCAAATGGGCAGAAGCAATCTCACTAAGAGAAGTCAAAAAAGAAAATATCGTTGATTTTAATCGAGCACATATCATCTACCATTATGGTGTGTCTCGAGATATTATCACTGACAATGGCAAATAATTTGTCAACAAGATGGTAACCGGCCTCTGCAAAAAGTTTAAGTTTACCCAGCACAAATCTTCAATGTACAATGCACCTTTAAATAGGCTAGCGAAAGCTTTCAATAAGATGGTTTGTAACTTATTAAGCAAAGTGGTGGTGAAATCAAAATGGGATTTGGCACGAAAGGCTGAGAGAGATTTTTTGGGCATACAGAACCACATATAAAACTCCAACCTTATAAACTCCTTTTGCTCTGGTGTATAAGATCGAAGCGGTATCACCTTTAGAACTTCAAAACCCTTCACTTTGTATTGTTATATAGGAAGGCTTCACCAAAGATGAAAATCACAAGCTTTGCTTGGCTGAGCTCGAGCCCTTGATGAAAAAGGCTTTAGGCACAATAAAAGTTAGAATGTTATCGACCCGTTTATCACGAGCATTCAACAAAAAGGTATGATCACGTTCATTTTAGGTTGGAGATCAAGTGCTTGTGGTAAGTAGACCAATCATTGTCCGACGCATAACTGGAAGCAAGTTCACTTCCAAGTGGGATGACCCTTATGTGATTTGGGAAGTTCTCATATCTTCTTTTTTTTTTTTTCCTGGGAGTGTGATGTTGTGAATCCTTGTTCCAATTTGAGTGGAGTCTTTGGATAAGAGAGATGGTTGGATGTTCGTGACTGGATAGTATGACATTTGGAGCTTGGAATAGCTGCAAGGTGGGAGGGAGCGATGTGGTGGTGAAGAAGGTGGCTCTTAGAGGTGGGGTTGCAGTAAGCACACAAAAGCACCTTTTTTTGATAAATAAGAGAATGTAAGGGGTGAGGGAAGTGTGGAGCAGTAGGAGCATCCCATGGTGGGTTCGTGCAAGATTAATGTTGATGGGCCAGTAGCCTATGAGTAAAGTTAGGAAAAAGGCTAGGTTAGGTCGAATTTGTATTCGTATTGAACTTAAATGGGTTGAGAATCTCTTGACTTGAACCCAACATATTTATTAGATGGGTTAGAAAATCTTAACAGGTACCTATTCAATTTTCAAATAAGTTGACCCATTTAACCTATTTAAGATGAATAAGCCGAGTTTAGTTACCTAATTATCCATTTTTTCAGTCCTGATTTTCAAGTAATATGCAATTACATAACTTTAAAAATTGAGTTGGCATATCACATTGTGCAATTACTGTCCAAAGCTCACCAAACTCATTATAATTCACATTTTTGTATTTATTTTAAATTTTTGTGTTCTTAATTATGAAACAAAGGGTAAACTTATAAATGATAAATGCATAAATGAGTTGACTTGTTAAATCCATTTAATCAGATAGGTTAAATGGGTGTTTTTTTTCATGTCAAAAATCTCGACGTAAACCTAACCCATTTAATTAAACTGGCTGAATGTATCAACCCAATTAATTAAACTAGTTGAAATTTTATACTCAAATCTACTTAACTTCGTGTCGGTTTGGGGTAGTAATCATGTCGAATTAGCTTTTCGCAACTCGACATGTGAGGGATGGGATTATGGCGATAGCGTTAATGGAGAGAGATTATAAGGGGAAGTGCTAGGAGAACAAGAGCCCCTTGGTGGTGGTTGTGGAGGCACAGGCGGTTCTTAAGGAGATCGAGCTACGACGAAGAGATGGAGGATCAATAGTATGGTAGAAGGGGATAAGTAGGTGGTTATCGGGCTGCTCCGGTTAAAAAGACCTTGACCTGGGAGGCGTCAATTGTGGTTGGGAGGCGTCAATTGTGGTGGCGGAGAAAGTCCGCAAGCTAGCAGCAAAGTTTGAGGAATCGAGTGCAGATGAATCAGGAGACGAGCTTATGGTATTATGCTTCACTTGGCGAGATGGAGTAGTTTGAACTGGAATGAAGATTTTGCTGCAATGGGGAACCTCCTGGAGTTGTGCTGGCTAAGCTTACAGCTGTAAGTGATAATTGATAGTCTTGTACTTTGTACTTATTTTATTTCGCTCTTTTGGCTTTCGATTTTTTGATTATTCAGCTAAGACACCCAAAAAAAAAAAGTTTTACAATTTAACTAACGCAAATCGTTCAATCCTCAACACAACCAATTTATAATAAACAAAATCTACTGATACTAATGTAAAAAAATTTGTGACAATTTGTCTAACCTAAGTTCTCAAATCCTCAATTCATGCTCTTTATTATAAACAAAATCTAAAAATTCCATCAATATTGAATTCAATAAAGAAAAACAGAAAGACAACTATCCCTTCCCAAAAAGGGAGAAGAAAACTGCCCCCCAAAACAAAAAAAATCGATGATATGCCC
>NCQV01063003.1:9180-29232 GCA_002740545.1 Lophocereus schottii
GCTCCTCTTGATGAATCATGTTGAAGATTTTATCAAGAGGTGGCAGAGGGTCCACAGCTAGTACTTGACTTCGGATCGTCCCATAGCATTCATCATCGAGTCCCATAAGGAACTGATGACTTTGCTCTTCCTCCATCAATTTAACCACCATAGCTCTGACTCTGCATTCGCACTTTCAGCAAGTACACTGGGGAATCTTGATATAGTTGCTCAACTCAATCCACATGTCCATCAATTTTGAGTAAAATTCAACTACTTCGAGCCCCCTATTTACAGGCAGTAAGATTTGTTTTTAGTTGGGGTATTTTCGGAGTGTTTGGCACGACATATCTCCTACGAAGATTGTCCCACATCAACACAGCCGTCTCTACATATGCTATGCTAGCGTGGAGTTTCGGATCAATTACGTTGATAATCAAGAACATATTATTGAATTTACTATCTCCCAAGCGTTAAGCTCGGTTGGGTCTTCTCCTTCCTTCAAATCTGTTTTCTTCAAGGTTCCCTTGATGAAACCTAATTTGTTTTTAGATCTTAAGGCCCTTCTAACCGCTTGTTGCCATAGAACGTAATTTTTGCCATTGAAAATGATAGATGTGATAGCCACACCTGGTCCTTTCGATGGATGCAAATAATAGGGTGAGTGACTGTCGATCACAATCTTTTTACTCATGGGTCTGACACCATAAAGAATTTGATAATTGAGAATTTGTGTTGAAAGCTAGGCCTCAGACTGTGCCTTACGTCTGCTTGCCTATTCCATGATTCAATTGACAATATATATATATACAACCTACTTCTCACAAGGTTCGCCCTAACATGCATGCTAAGCAACATTGTACAAGGAAAAGGAAATATAACATATTATTGTATCTAGCCAAAATAATATATTCCTAAGATATTTTTGAAAGATATTGTACTCCTAATATATGCATGTAAAAGATCAAATTGTCAACCTGGTAAAAAAACATTGCCTAAAATGAGTTGCATCCCACTGAAACCATGATTAATTCTTTTAAATAAATTTTAGTCATCTTTGAATTTAATTTAATTTAAACAAACTCAAATTATATTAGTAACAAAAAGTTATAGTGATTGTCACCATATAACAACTAGCATAATCTATGTAAATCTCTACCGTATATTCGATCTAAATTAGTCACAACTGTCCATTTATGGCTTGTAATTCAGTTGAAAAATAATCTTAAAAAACCAAATAAAAATTTTTGAAACTTAATTAAAAATCCAACACGGAGTTGTGTTTGGTGATAGTAGTTAAGAAAGTAAACTTTCAACCCAGAAAAAACAAAAGTAAGACCTCCTCATGTTGTTCCTGTGTCCATCATTGCAAGTGACCAAGGACCTGCTTTGATGTTCACCCAACATTCTCCGGCATCCATGGAGGCCTACGTGCTTCTTAATGGTTGCCTGGCTTGAAAACAGAGCGACATCTCCTGGTAGCAAGGTCTCCTATCCACTCATCCTATGTCCGGCTAGTTTAAGACTGGCGGCCAGAGAACATAGCCACAGTGCCCCCTTCATCCCCCTCATCTCTCTCCCCTACTTCCGGCCACGGTTCGTCTCACTGGTAGGAGTTGTCATTATCACTAGCCAGTCATCATGATTGCTAGTGACATATCTCCGTTCCCCCACCCATCTATCTTCTCACCACTCTCTCCTCTACCGGACAAGTCACCCACTGCTGATAAGGCATTCCACAGCGAGCTACAATAGTGATTCTTAAGGTCTGTCGGCCGTTGGTGGCTGGGTGCGAGCATCCACAACGTCAGGGAGGGAAGAGGAACGCGGGCCCCACCTAGATAAGTGTCACAAAATGAAAGGAGAAGAAAAAAGGTGACACGCGGGGGAGCACGCCTGTGCGTGTCTCCCGTGCGTAACTTTGGGCTTTTTTAAATTTTTTTTTTTGTTTTTTTCATTGTTTGGGAGTAAGTATGTAATTTTTAAATGATTTAAAAATAGATTGTGTGTTATAAGGTGGGCCCATGATAAATATTTTTATTGTATGATTAAAACTGGAGAGTTCCATAGGTTAGAGAACTGATAGAATGCACATTCCAAAATTATGGAATTTTTGCTGACGTGGTAGGCCAAAGTTCCAAAAACTAGAACTCTGGCTGGGAATGCTCAAAGGTTTACTGCCTTTGCCTATTTTTTCCTTTTCTTTTCGATTTAACTAGTGTAACATTTAATTAGAATAAGCGTCACACTTTATGCATTAGCGGAATAGCATCGGAAATAGAGAGGCACAGGCAAAAGAGGTGCAACGAAGTGTGAAAAAAGTAGAGAATGTTGTCCCCGAAAAATTTGAGTATGCCGCCGAGAAACATAGCTTGTCAGAACTTATAACTTATGAAGGATAGAGATAAGCAATTGTAATTATGACAATATGAAAGAAGATGGCAATTTGTTTTAAATTTTTACAAACTTTTGTTTTTATAAACGAAATCGGGACTAAGTATGCAAACAAGTCTTACACAAATTAATTTCTACTTATTTATAAATTATTTTTATAATACATTTAAGTCGTTTAAAACAAAAGGAAGTCATTTAAAACCAAAAATTAAACCAGCAATCAAAGCCAATTTATGACAAGTCACAAGTGAATCATCCAGATTACTTTAGTTATGATGGTTGTCAAGAAGTGACAACCACTATAATAGCATCCATATGAATATTATACTTATAATATTTTTTTGGTCAAACATGTACTTGTACTATATTCAATCTCGCTAAAAGACAATCTCTAAAAATTATTTCCCCAATTCCGTAATAGTTTGAATTTCAAATTACAATTAGTGACACTAAGATGCTTAATTGGGAAAATAAATAAATTACTCATAATAAACAACAATGTCGTTTAAAAAAATAGCTCGATCAATACCATTGGAATACTATAGTTGAAAAATTAGAAGCAATCACCAAATTGTCTCCACTTCCAGAATTACAACCACAATACAAATGGAAACTAAAATTAAACATCTGAAACATCTCATTAGTTAATATGCTAACTTCACATCTTGCAATACAAAAAGCAAAACACACTACTACCAACATTGAACTTTCATTTCTACAAACACTTCAATCCTTCCTTCGCCTTGCAAAGTTTTTTTCACCACTGTAGGAATAAATAGGACTAACCTAAATGTGGAAGTATACTGTCGGTAATAGTCCACGTTTATAAGAATACCAATCTACGTCAATAAAAATACCAAGCGGCTACTAGAGTCGCTTTAGGTTTTCATGTCCTAAATCCGAGAACTCGACACATGGTAGTTTAGCTATGATAGAGAAATAGGAGGATATAGGAGATATAATATTCACCTCATAGTGTCTCTCGAGGCTAACCCCCTTAAACCCCTTTATATAGCTTAGGGGTTAGCTAGGGTTGTCGCCCTAGGCGACTTAAGTGGCCGTTGGGCCTAAACCTATTAGGCCTGATTAATAGTTCCCACTCGGCCACTTAGGTCGTAAAACACGTATTCTCTATGTATCGCAACTCCTCACGCTTCATACCACGAATAGGACGTGCGACCAAAAATAACAAGTGGTGTTATATTAAGTTACCATCCAACTAACATAACACTTTCACGAAATATGATACTCCAAAACCATCCCAAGATATCACCAATGGCATCTCTAATCCCTTATGCCCGATATATCATACGATTATGTTCTCAACATAGTCGCCCGGGCAGATATGGTGATGGTGGACCGGTTTTTCCTTAAACACTCATGAAATTTCACCTTAGCTTAACTGCTTTCTTAACGTGTTCTTGCTAAACCGTATACATTGTGGTTTTAAGAATCACATTAAAGTAGCATCATCAAGCTTCGAATTCATATCACAGCTTTAAGTCAAATGGTCATCGTTCATAAGGTCATACAATGAGAAGAGATAGAAAAGTCAATTGTCACTCCATGGATGGGTAGTCTTATAAGCACATACAGTATGAGATGCGTGTCATAGCATAGCTCCCACTCAGCTGGGTACGTCATTCTTTATGGTATGCGAATCGTCAGTGTAGATTTTCTCCCAAAAATCTAACCTGAGCCACTAGATCAACATACTGAATGTTAATCTTGACACTCAAGATTCAGCTTTTAAGGCTTCGATATGAAAACGTATTTCATACTTGACTCCCTCAAGTCTCATCTCAGTCTCACTAAGGCGATTATATTCATTCTACTCATACACTTCTAGTGTGAGTAATCAACATTGCACACCTAGTACCAATATGATTCAGTCTCATCCTGCCCGCTACTCAAGCATCAGGGAGATTGCCTGTGTAACTAGGCCAATCAAAAACCTGGGACATTTCAATATGCCTAACGTGAAACAATAAGTTATGAGCATTTTGCCCATTAACAAAAAAAACATGTCTATCATGAACCAGAACACGTCTAAATATCAAACCTTATGAATTCCAAGACTCAACCAATGAGCTTTGAACGTATCATTAGGAATGGGTTTTATTAAGGGAACATAATCACCTTGTTAGCCTATATATATATACCCAATGGCAATACTTTTTGTCTCCATGGTACAAGATACACAATCTACCTCCATAGCTGAGATTGTTGACTTAAACTCATCCGATTCACCACCCCAATCAACATTGGAGCATCCTCTCAACTTGAGGCCTGCTCCTTGATAGCAAAAGGTTAAGTTATCAATACCATGAAGATAGCGCTTGATTCTCGTGATGACTTGTCAATCAGGAAGTCTTGGGTCACTTTGATAACGACTTGCCAAACTAACCACAAAACAATGTCAGACCATGTACATAACATGGGTTACAGTACGTTTACTATGATACTAAGGTTAGGGACATTTGTTCAGTATCTCTATTTTGTCATCTATTTTAGAACCTTGAGTAAGACTCAAGGTTGGACCCTTTTCAACTGGAGTATCTGCGGGTTAGGAATTACAAACCTAAAATCATTCCAAGACATTTTGATGCATACTTCTTGGGAGGACTTTGGATTATTTCCACTCCAAGGACATACCTGGTTTCAACCATGTCCTTTGTCTCAAAGACATGGAATGACTACCTTTTAGTGGCTTTAATCAGCTCCAAGTTTCTCCTAGTAAATAGTATGTCATCAACGTAAGGAACATAATCCCCGTGTTGATCTATCGACATACATAATGATCTTTTAAAACTACATATAAGCCAAAATGGCTTTATGGAATCTAGAGGACCAAGAACTGAAAGAATGCTTGAGATCCCATATGGACCTTTTAAGATGACACACATTGTCCGCTTATCCCTTTGATACAAAATCAATGAGTTAGTCCATATAAATCTCTTTCTCAAGATTACTATTGAGAAAACCAATCTTTATGTCCATTTCGCACAACTCAAAGTCTGAATGGGCAACCAGGGCTAAGAGTATCCAGGCCGGAACTTATCAATTGAACTATCCACCCGATGTTTTATCTTGAAGACTTACGTCGGGGTGGAGTTTTAATGAGTTCTCAAACCCTGTCAGTGAGTCCATCCCATCCCTTATGGCATCCAATCACTCTTTGTAATTTGGTGAATCAACCGCCTCTTGATAAGAGGTAGGTCCCTCAACTTCTAAGGGGGTGTATAAGAATATTTCCTCAACATTTGAAAATATCATCGAGGAATTTTTCCACGCTCAGTCCCTAGGATCCTGGGACCTTCCTAATTTGTTTGCCTAGGTGAGAAATCCCTCCCTCTTTCTCTAAGAGGTAAGGGACCAGTTGTTCCTCCTCTTTTCTCTAAGAGGTATGGAACCCTGAATAGGGAGAGAAGATTACTCCCACTATCCATTGAAGGTGGGATAACATGAGGACTAACTACATGTTCAGAAATGACTCTCCTTAGCATTTGGAGATTGAGGACGAATCTCATTCTCCTTAACAGACAAACCTTCACCATTCCTGTGAAATAAGGAAGGTGTACCATCCTCGGTGACTCAATGAGAATTCAAATCCTCCCCCTCACCGAGAGGTGGTTGAAAGTCTTATTATAACGCATACAAATTGAGGTCCGTTTAAATTTCACCAAATGCTAAGAAACTCAACCTTAAGAAAACTGTCATCCTTAAGAAAACCGTCATTGCAGGAATTCATTTGATGAAGAAAATATTCATGATCTCGATTGGTTCGAAGAGTTTTAATATTCCGTCCCAATTGAGTCATACTACTGCTATAAAGTATACGAACACATCAAGTATCTAATGGCGGTGAGATAGTCGGTACACATACCTTTATCATAAATATATAGCTCCATGATATGCTTTCACATTCATGGACCGCACATGTCTAGAGTGAATGAACGCTAAGGAATTCGACGTCCCTGAAACCTTACAAAAAGATAACTCATATCATACAACTAAAGCCTAGTGAGTTGGTCTTAAAAGACCATCTTTAGCTAGCTTTTAACTTTATATTAACCCTCATAGTCAAAACGAGCATGTTTAAAACAGATTCGAAAATGGAACAAGGATGGAAGATATTCTATTTCGTCAAAAAAAAGACATTGAAAATACCTTTCAATGTGACATGGCCAAACAAATCACCATACCATACGATATCCAAGACATCTAGATGAAAATTAAAGCAAACTTATCTTAGGAACAAAAAACACAAGGAAAATTTCGCACCTCAGGTGCATAGAGAGCATCGTGAAGAGACAAGGTAATTCCTTCAAAGAGTTTCAAATGATTTGTCCTTAATTCAAGGACATCTTTTTCATTGTCGTTACCTAAAATGATAATTTGTAAACTCACCGTGTACTGGTGAAAGTTCAAAAACAACTCGTTCCTGAACTATGTGCTTGGTTGCTCCGTATCTGCAACCCACTAGGGATAATAGTTAGCATCAAATGCTTGGGAGCATACATATTATCCAGGAGTAACTATGGAAGAAGGTGTCTTAATCGACTCAGGACAATCCCAAGCATAAGATCTGTTATTTCCACAGTCATAGCACTCACATGTGCTATACGCCTCTCTTTCTTTCCCTTAATCTTTTTCCCTTTCGTAATACCCATCTTAGGTCCAGAACTTTATGAGGAAATGGATCCGGACAAACCTGATGCTCAGCTAATCCCATGCATACTCAACAGTGGAATGACTTTTAGTTCCCTTACTAGATCGACATCATATGCAATACGACAAAGTATAGCATGTTGATCGATCCATTCTCGAACCACTTTTGGTATACTTTTAAATTTTCTCGATACTTCTCACTAGTAGTATCATCCTTGCCACCCAAGGAGACCTAGAACCTAACGAGGGTACTAACACCTCACTCTCGCTTAGAGGAAACTAAATATTCTGACACTTTGTGTCACAGTCAGCGCTATCAAGTTCTTCATTGGGAAACAAATTACCAACTATGTTTTAACTTCCATGTCTAAAAATATATATTTGCATAAACCATGTTTTCATTTCCATATCTAAAATTATATATTTGTAAAATGCACATTAGGCATATTTTCAAATAATTAAATTATCAAAAACTCCATTATCCATGTCACATGATTGAAAATTTCGCTAAGCTCATGATCATCTCATACAAGCATGAATTAGAAGTTTTAATAATTTAATTATCACATTTTTCCATAAAAATAAAATTTATGGAGAACATCATAGTTAAACTAATTAACATTTTAGAAATATCACAAAGATATCCAACGCTATGTAAACCAAATTTATATGAAGTTATCTCATTATATATAACCACTAATATTTCATCTAGGACTTTATCAATGACATATCGAACATGAAATTCAAATTATTCTATAAAACGCATTTATATAATAAAATTAACATATATTGTGAAACATATTCGAATAATAATATGTTACAAAAGAAGTTCATAAAAGGCCCAAATAGCAGTATATAAAACACATTTATATAATTATATATAGCATGAAACTTATTCAAATGTTACTCGCAAATTATAAAACACATTTATAATATTATGAATTTAAATTTCATGAAACTAATTCATAAAATACCGCAAAATATATATAATTAGCAAATAACATGAAACGAATCCATATTTATTAATTTAGGCAAGGAAAAAAGTGCTAAAACTAGCAAATTCACTACAACTCACGTAGTTCGTATATATAAAACTTATTTATACAATACTACTAATTGGTGATTGATATGAAACATATCCATGTAATCGAATGCAAAATAATTTGTAATATGAAATATATCCAAATATTAATCGTAATTAATTATATATGGAACAAATCCATATAACATTAAAGTTTGAATGAAACGAATTCATAGCAAAGCTCGCAAATTATATAAAATGTATTCATATAATATTGTAAATTTAAATTTCATGAAACATATTCATAAAATAATCAAATATCCTATAAATTTAAACATTATGGTATGAAACTAATTCAGGCGAAACTCCATGAAACATTTTTGTTAAGCAGAACAATAACAGAACAATTAACTGAATTATAATTGCTCATTTTTTGCATAAATTTATTAAATTATGAAACATATTCATGTGATAGGATATTATATAAAACATATTTATACAATGTAACTTATGAAACATATTCATTTACCAAGCAAGGGGATTTTTATATCACATAGATATTTATTGAGTTCGAGTAAAACAAATTTACATCATACACACTAATTTTATATATGAAACAAATTCATATACGTTAACACAGTGGATCGCTAACAAGTTACTCGGTTAAGAAAATGTCAACTTATGCATATATGAAACGAATCTATATCTGACATTAAACATATTAATGTTTTTATAACAAAATCATGCATTCAGGGTTAAAACTAATTCGAAACCTTAATTCAACAAATGAATTAACTGCATGAAAGTGAAACATACCAACTTGCACTTATTTCAACTAGAAATTCATACCATTTCTAAAAAATCTTGATAATTATTTAAAGCATAAATCAGGTCTAGACAACAAACTATACTGAAATAACCTTTTCTTTTTATGACTAAAGCCCAAATAAAACTGACAGCCCCCCTCCCCCCTTTTCACTCGGCCTTCGCCTGTTTTCTTTGAGGCGTTTCTATCACTCTGCCTCCAAACCCTCAGGCTCTTCTGCTTCTCCTCTTCTTGGCGTGGCTATAGAGCATCGAGCTCCATCATTCCTTGGCCCTGGAAGGCTCTCTGCCTTTCGAATTTCTCTCTCTTCCTCGCACCTCATGTCGCTGCCCCCAACCCCAGCGAACATTGGCTGAAAAAAAAAAACCCCAAATGAGGAGAACACCCACCCTCTGCCAATAACAACAAAGGCCACCAGCGTGTAGATCAGTTGTTTCCGAGCCAGAAAATGCCATTCTGGTGGATTTCGTGGTTCCTTTGTCTATTTTGGGTAGATCGACAGTCAAGGGTGCAAATGGAGGAAGAAGAAGAGCAATGTACTCCTTCGTCGGTGGCATGTGCCTTAGACGCGCCACCCCTCCATAGTTTCTGATGGTAAACCCAGTTTCCTTTTCTCTTCTACCCCACTTCCTTTTTTTTAAAATTTAATTGTCGGTTATAGTGTGGGGAGGCCACCGAGGCCCTGCCGCCACAACCGCCACAAAGTCGTGAGTGGTGGGGACTGTTTGGTGGCAGACCACAAAGGTCTTTCCACTGCTATAACCTCTCGGTGGGTTAGGGTTTTAGAGTCAAGGGCAGGGAGTCTGTGAGGGTTAGGGTTTTAGGTTCTTCCCCCTTCCCCCCTTTTTTTTTTGTTTTACCGTGATTAGGGTAAAATAGTTATGCCGCTAATTTACGAATTGCACATAGCATGATAGCATGACACTCAAGTAAAAACTAATTGAGTCTGTTCTTTAGACTAAAAGCATGCTTGTGTAGGTTAACATGATCACAAAACTGAACTACTCAGAACAAAAACTCAGCCTTTAATCATGGGAGTATGTTGGCTGAATCACTATCAGCTGGATTTTAATTCAAGGCATGATTGCTAAAATCAAACTGGGCATGCTAATCTTGAAGGAACAGATATGTCCAATAAGTAATACATCTAAAGACATCATCTTTAAGTGGAATCTAGGCATAATAATTGCACAAGCATGCTTCCGGAATTAATAGATTTGCATAATCACGAAAATTAAGCAAATAATCACATAAACAAGCATAACTTAGGTTTGACAGTTTGTTAACCTAAGAATCGGGACTAATCCGAATAGCTTAGGCTCTGATACCACTGTTGGAATAAATAGGACTAACTTGGATACGGAAGTATACTGTCGATAATAGTCCACGTTTATAAAAATACCAATCCACGTCAATAAAAACATCAAGCGGCTACTAGAGTCACTTTAAGTTTTCACGTCCTAAACCATAGAACTCAATAGATGGTAGTTTAACCGTGAGAGAGAAATAGGAGGATATGGGAGATATAATATTCACCTCATAGCATCTCTTGAGGCTAACCCCCTTAAACCCCCTTATATACCTTAGGGGGTAGCTAGGGTTGTCACCCTAGGCGACTTAAGTGGCCGTTGGGCCTAAACCTATTAGGGTCGATTAACAACCACAAACTCATTCTATTTTAGATTTTGTTATTTATGTTCTCCTTTCCTTGATAATCTAACTACTTGCCTCGTCCTTTAGTCAATTGCAAGAACATTGATAAGTGAACCAGATAAATAAATCCATCTACTATCCATTGGTAGAGGGCATAAGGTATGGTCATTTTACAAATTGAAAACATGAGAAATATCCCTATATTTAATGTTCATTTTCTCAGAGATCAATTTGATGTACTTGTGAAGTTTCAACCACCAGCTTGCAATACATATTGGGTTGTTTGGTAACAACAACTGTTTGAGAAAAAATAGCTATTTGGGAAGATTTTGGCTGTTTTGATCAAGTCAAATAGCTAAATGGTGTTTGGTAAAAAGCTGTTTGTAAGAGCTGTTTGACTCCAAAAAGCTCTTTTTGAAAAAGCTATTCCCATTAGCCCTTTGAGAAGACTTTTTCGTGAAAATGACATAATTGTCCATAAGTTTAAAAAAATTACACACATCTCATTACAAACTAATTCATAAATAAAGGCATAAATGAAATCTTATTAACATAGTTTTTAGAAATAGCTAATTTTTACCAAACACTTTTTCTAAAAACACCCAATTCAAACAGCTAATATAAACAGCTAATTTAAATAGCTAACAGCTAACAGCTAATACAAACAGCTAATAGCTAACAGCTAACAGCTATTTATCAAACTGATTTGTGTAATAGGAGGAGAGAGAAGGGAAGACAGAGAGGGAATTTATTCGTAGAGATACATGAGAAACAACAACAACACCTCCCAGTGTAGGTCTCACTTTTTTGGGCCCTATAGAGATTCAGATGTAGGAAACCTTATCTCTATAAGCATCCCTACCCATAAAGAGACTGATTCCAGCAGGCCTACAAAAAAAGTTTTTGTGAAAACATTTTATAGAAAAAGGATTTTGTTAAAACATTTTATAAAAAAAACTAAAGATAAGCAGTAATGGATGACCTAAGAGATACTAATAAAATAGGTGATGATGGTGATTGTGTCAAACATAAGTATAACATAGTAGAGGAAAGTACTATGCTTTAACAAACAAAGGAAAGTACAACATACAAGAGAAAAATATGATAAAAACGTGGCTTGTGGAAGAAGATACTGACATAATCGGGATTAGGTGGGCCCATAGAAGAAACTTTTGTTTGTTTTTTTGGTGGGAACGAAACCCAAATGTCAATTTGGATAGAAATTGAATTCAGGTTCCTAGCAACAACTTCCAAGGATTTTGATTGGTGCATAGATAATCGTATCATGCATTTATATGCCTTTAACTAAAGTCATTTTATGCTACTTAGTTCTTTTTTCTTTTTTTATCTTAAACTTTTGCAAAGATTAACACTTTAGACGTTTATAGGGTGGTTTTTCAATTTGTGATACAATGTAACTATTCTAGATTTCTTTTTATATTATAAAGATCCTTTTGGAAATATCACTGCCAAATACTCTACTTTGTGTAAATCATAAGTAGGGGATCATGTTATTAGAATATATTTAAAAGGGTTAATATTCTATAGCAACTATTTTAAGGGGACAATTTTCACTATTTTCATTTTCGTTTTAACTCATAAACTTCTCATATTTGCATTTTTAACCACAAACCTTAAAAACTTACTCTCGAAAATGTTCATATTGTGCATGTGTAATTTTTTTTGTAAGCACTACTCGAGGCCCTCTTTTAATTGGTATCAAAGTCATAATTAAGATTATTAAGCTAACTAATGATCTATTAAGCTAATTAACCGCGTTTAATGCTAGAATTATCACTTGCTTGCCCTGGTCTGAATTGTTCACATGTTGTTCACTCTCCGAAAGGGCACCCCAATTAAATCATATTACTTAATAGTTTTAGAATTAAAAGTAGAATTAGCTAAAATTAAGGCTGAAATTAAGGAGATTAAGAAGTTGTTATCTATAGTCGATCTTTCTCTAGTTAACGATGTTAGGCATAATAGAAAATCTACTTTAAGTGCTAGTACTCCATTTTAGAATAAATATCCTTTCCAAAACCCAAATAATAAAAATCTATTTCCTTTGCCTGATATAAAAATCCAAAAAGTAAGTGAAAAATTAGTTGAAAAGGCAAAAAAGAAGAAGATGATGGAGTATAAGCAGTATAATCTTGAAGAACTACAGAGTATGTTTGAAAAAGAGCAAAGTTCGGAAGAATTAAACAAAATTATGAGCACAATTATTGATAAACAGGACGTATTATCTAATGATAATGAAGAAACGAATAATATTCAATTCAAAAAAGAATTATATCAGCAGATGAACCTAATCAAGCCAGAAGATCTCAATATTTTACCTTTTGAAGAACTTAGAAGAAAACTAAATAAAAAAAACATGGTAAATGGCTGTTGAAGATGAGATCAATAAAATTTGAGAAGAACTTGATTTAAGTGAAATAGAGACTAATCTGGTTCACAATGTTATTCCCAAACCTGAAGAATTTGTTAAATCTTCTAGAAGAAATACTCATTTCGTGACAACTCGGTATGCTCTAACGGGACATACAATCAATTTTTTCTTTGGGTTTATCTCAAGAGAAACTACCACTTATGAAGAAATTAGCCTTAGCCAATTAGCCAAACCAAATATATCTTAAACATCGACAGAGCTCGTAAGAAAAAAGATATATTTGAGTGTTGGAAAAGAGAAATGAATAGTATGTTAAACCTAAATACTACATGAACTACTGTAAATTTCCTATACTACATCGAACATAGCTATTTCGGCACTGTAGCTGACTGGTATGATTCATTAAATAAAGACGGTAAAAATACATTAAGAATAATGGAAAAACCCACTGCAATGTTGAAAAATTTATGCAAGGAAATCGAAACTGAGTTTATTAGAGCTAAACTTGATTCTGAAGAGAAAGTAAGAGAATGGAAAATAAAGATTAATAACATAGAATTATATGATATGAGATATCTAGAGAATTATATTGTTAAATTTAATCAATATTATTACTAAATTGGGTATAATGAAACTAATCTTGGTACGTGATAAGTACCCATAACGTATCTCATTTCAGGGTCATTTTCCTGTATTTTTAGGAAAAATTATATGCTTTATATTATAGTTCATACTCTTTTTTTCATTTTATGCTTAGCTATGGTTGTTTTATGATATTTACAGGATTTTGAACCATTTGACCCTCATTTAGATATATTTTAACTCATCATGGATGCCCCTAAGTCACTATGCCCGTGGAAGAGAGGAGGAATAGAAGAATGACGAGCTAACCAGCACCATGGTCACCTCGTGGTGGATGCCATGGTCCATGGTGGAAACATAACTACTAATCTCTTCATTTTCCCTCATCGTGTGGCTGAAAATTAATTAGGTTTTCCTATAAATAGGGCCATTTTCGCAGCAGAAATATCATCATCCCATTATTCCATCTCCATGCTCCTTTCCACTCTACTTAGATTAGGACTTAGATTAGAGGAGAGCAAGTTGAAGGTGAAGATTGCAAGGACTCCGGATCAGGTTTGCAACGACAATTTAAGCGCGCATCGGCTGAGCAATTCCTCTCCCTTCTCTTCTCTTTTCTCTTTAGATTTTTATACTTTCATATTATTATTGATTTTTATGTTATGTTTTCGATTGTTAATCTTGGAGTTAAGTTGAGTTGTTCTAATTGAGCCGATTCTTGATTTGATCTAAAAGAGTTTTGGATTTGTTGGGTGTATTCTATTGAATCTTAGATGTTGATTTGCGAGTAGGAAACTTGATCAATTTCTTGTTTGTTTTAGACATTTGGCCAAAAAACTAAAAGGTGACACTAGAATGTTGGAAAACTAAGATTCAACTTAAGTAGGTGTGATCTTGAGATACATTCACTATTTAAGAAACCTCTAAATTTGATAATCGTGTTCTTAATAATATTAGATTAATCAAAAACCTTTGAGAAATGCTAGTGGATTAGATTTAAGAATTTCATTCCGCCTTGAAAGAGGGTTTGATAATTCAATTATCGGTTTTGGAATTACCCATCTGAAGAAGAGGCGTTTGATTAATATTTTGAGTTGGAAAATTGCTTGGTTCGATTAAATTCCTTGATTGATTATCCATTAGATTAAATACTAGATTAATTTAGTTTCAATATCGAACTTGGATTCGATTAGCATATCTTGAGGGATTATAACCCAGTAGTTTTATCTAGTCTTTGTGGGGTCGACCTTGATTTGCTACAACTCCACTGCTTGCTTGCAGTCATATCGCGTTTTTGGCGCCGTTGCTAGGGACTAGCGTCAAATATTGGGTTTTTCTCAATAGGATTGACTAAGCATTATGTTTTCCTTTGAACCAAAAAAGCCAAAAAGAAAAATGATTTATAAAAATAAAAAATTGAAAAAAAATTACAACGATCGTAATTTTTCATTTCCCCCAATTCAAGCATAAATTATTTTGGAGATATTTTAAGCAATTAAATGCATTTCTTGCTCAATGTGGTTATTGTGGGTAAATGGAAAATTTTGGATATTGTTGATGAGGGTGTGAATAGTGAAACCCCGAGCTCTTTTAGAGTTTTGGGGTTTTCAAGCTAAAAATGTTGATGATGCATAGTATTTGCTTGAGTGGATTGTTTGGGATTCATTAGAATTTCAGAAGGCTAGTCGTGTCTCTAGATATTCATTTCCTAATCCTTGCGCATTCTATTCCAGATCTTATTATGCCCTTTTTTGGTGTGATTTATGTAGTTCTTCTGATCATGCTACTAATTCATGTCCTTATTATGCATGCTCTGCGTAACCTGACTTTGTATCACCATGGGACAATACTAAAGTTGTCCTAACCTTACATGATTCATCATTCCCTTTAGCTCTCAATGCACGGGCCTTGAGGCGGGCGACCCTTTTTGGGTAGTTGCTAGGTTTGATGTTGCTAATGCATGTTTTACGTCAGAAGATACTTTAGATAAGGTGCATGATCTAGTTGGCACTCCTTTGGAGGGTTCACATGATGTGTTTATGGATGAGGAGTCTCCTAGCCTTGGTTTTGATGATAGTGTTATCCCTAATCCCCTTGATTATTCTTATATTTCCCTATGTGTTCATTTCCTTCTCCTTCCTCTGAGTATTACATTGAGACGCCCATTGAAAATCCTATGATTTTTTATGCTAATGTTGATTTGGGTTATGAGGTTAACATGTTTAATATGCTTGGTGGGAATGCTAATAATTTTCTTTCTCTAGGATACTTTTGTGGGTACGATGCCTCCCTCAACCCATGTTGCATATTCCTAGCTAGTGGATGCATCTAGAAAAATCATGTGGAACACTTTCTTTGCTTTCTCTTTTGATTTTTCTATGGCTTTTGCTTTGTTTAAAAGAGCATTAACTTTCTTTGTTGTGATTATTTTCATGTTCTCTTATTGCCATGTTTGGAAACTCTATGCTGAGGAGTTTGACAAGCTTCTACATGCCTGGACGATGTTTGGTTTAAAGGGCCGAGTCTTGGTATTGTGATGGAGTGGCTGATGCTCCATGTGTTGTGATTATTACGAGGCCGCATAGCTTATGTGCACTCTGCACCTAATCTGGTGAGATTGTTTTCTTTTGTTCCCCTTCTTTAAGTTTCCTTACTATGAATAATAATGCTTTATCTAAGCATGGGGGAAGGGTAGTTTCTATGTTTTCTATTTTAGTTATTAGTTTGCATTCTCGTTAGAACATATAGTTTTGGGTTTTTTTTTGTTTGCATGTTGCATTTAGTTGATTTTTAGATTTGCATTTTAGATTTGCATATAGAGATGGTGAGGAATGGTTTGAGATAACCCCCAATGATGCTTTTGTTTAGGCAAAATAGCTTTCATGCACTTGAGTAACTCTTAATGTATAATCCCTTTTGGTGCGAAAATTTGCGAAGGTTTTGTAAATATTTCTTGTTTTGACCATCGTCTTAATTGAAAACTATTTTACCCCTTGGAGTCCTTACCACTAATATTCGTACATAGAGTCATTTTATAAGTTCAATGAGACTTTAGTAGATGTCCCGAGATATTTTGAGCCCGATTTGGACTAATCACTATATTTAGTCTCATGTTTCTTTCATGTGTGTGACTCTTCCAAGTTGCACCTCTCGAACTTGCCTTGATTCTTGTTCGAAACCACATTAGCATGTGCATATTTGATGATATGATAAAGACATTTCTTTCTTTGGCCATTTTAGCTACATAGCCAAATAGCCTACCCTTCTATTACATGTCTTTCCCCTTTACTAGCCCCTTTAAGCTTATATCCATGTTTGTTGTGATCCCTTCATCTTAGGCCTTGGCCAAACACATATTCTTACCATTAAGCCAAGTCTATGGAGCATTAAATTATCTATGTAGTGGGAGGTTTTGGGGATAATTGAGTTGAGGTGGCTTTGGTATGTTGGTTTATTAAGGGATTGATGATATTGAGCATTTGCTTTGGTTCCCTCTTGTGTGGGTTGTCTGTATATATGTATTCGATTGTGAGTTGATAATTAGTAATCCTATGCCTTTCAATAATTGCAATTTTAGTATCATTTTCCAACAAAAAAAGGAAAAAAAAGTCATGTTAATGGAAAAAAAAAGAAGAAAAAAAAAGAAACAAAAAAAAGAAGAAGATAAAAGAAAAGAAAAGAAATGACTCAATGATTGGCATTGGATATGTACATAGCTTATGTTCTCTCTTTATCAACTCATTTCCTATTTCATTCGTGGGGTAAGTTCATTGTATTTTAAGGTTTGAAGTGTTAGTGAACTTAAGGTTTTTTTGGTGGTTTGTTGCTTGCTCCCTAGTCACTTGGCTAAGTAGCTCCATATTGCCCAAATACATTTGTCCACTTCTTACCCTTAACCCTTTCTATCCCACATTACAACTCATACAAAGTCCTCTTAATTGTCTTGTGCACATTGCATTTTAGTGGTAGAGAATTTGAGAGTCTTGACAAGCATATGGTAGATTGCATTTTTGAAATGAGTCTTGAGTGAACCTATGCTATATTTTAAACACATGAGTGGGAGTGTTCCACATTTCTCAAAGTGAGGTTCTACCGGTCCATTTGACTCTATTCAATTCCATGTGCTTGCATGACATGCTTTGTGGTTCCTTAGAGATGATTAAGTTTGATTTCGAGCTTGTGGTCTTATACTTTGTTGAAAACCTTCTCCTCCTGATTTTGAAATGTTTTGCGCGCTATTTAGGGTTGCTGTTGATTGATATTTTTACTTGTGGTATGCTATAACCTGCCTACTTTAAAGCGGTTACATGTTTTGAGTCCTAGATGTATCTCCCCTTGTCCGTTTTATCTAGTGTTTGCTTGAGGACAAGCAACAATTTAAGCATGGAGGAGTTTGATAAGTACCCATAACATATATCATTTTAGGGTCATTTTGCCACATTTTTAGAGAAAGTTATGTGCTTTATGTTATAGTTTATATTCTTTTTCCCGTTTTATGCTTGGGTGTGGTTGTTTGATGATATTTACAGGATTTTAAACCATTTGACCCAGCACCCTCATTTGGAAGTATTTTCACTAACCATGGATGCCCCTAAGTTGTTATGCCCATGGAAGAGAGAAGGAACAGAAGAATGACGAGCCAGCCAGCACCGCGGTCAGCTTGTGGTGGATGCCACGGTCCGTAGTGGAAGCATAACTGCTAATCTCTTCGTTTTCCTTCATCATGTGGCTGAGGTTGATTGTGTTTTCCTATAAATAGGGTGATTTTTGCAGCAGAAAGATCATCATCCCATCATTCCATCTGCATACTCCTTTTCACTGTACTTAGATTAGGACTTGGATTAAAGGAGAGCAAGTTGAAGGTGAAGATTGCAAGGATTCCAAATTAGGTTTGTAACGAGGGTTTAAGCGCGCATCGGTTGAACAGTTCCTCTCCCTTCTCTTTTCTTTTCTCCCTAGATTTTTATACATTCATATTATTATTGATTTTATGTTACGTTTTCAATTGTTAATCTTGGAATTAAGTTGAGTCGTTGTGATTGAACCGATTCTTGATTTGATCTAAAATAGTTTTGGATTTGTTATGTATTCTATTAAATCTTAAATGTTGATTTGCAAGTAGAAAACTTGATCAATTTCTTGCTTGTTTTAGACATTTGATAAAAAACTAAAAGGTGACACTAGAATGTTGGAAAACTAAGATTCGACTTAAGTAGGTGTGTCTTAAGAAAGACTCACTATTTAAAAAACCTTTAAATTTGATAATCGCGTTCTTGATAATCTTAAATTAATCAAAAACCCATGAGAAATGGTAGTTGATTAGATTTAAGAATTTCATTCCGCCTTGAAAGAGGGTTTTGGCAATTTGATTATCGGTTTTGGAATTACCCATCTAAAGAAGATGGGCTTGATGAATTTTTTAAGTTGGAAAATTGCTTGGTTCAGTCAAATTCCTTGATAGATTATCCATTAGATTAGATACTAGATTAATTTAGTTTCAATATCAAACTTGGATTTGCTTAGCTATCTTGAGGTATTATAACCCAATAGTTTCACCTAATCTCTGTGAGATCGACCTTGATTTGCTACAATGCTACCATGTGCTTACGACCGTATCAGTATGTTCTATGACAAATTGTCATATCCGATAAACTTCATAATTAATGAAAAATGCACTGCATGGCTTGAAAGAGCAGATATCCTTGATAACCTTGGTTCAAGAATCTCTTATTTAAGAAAATGGGTCAATGATCGATGTCTTGATCTCCAAAGCAAAAGAAAATTAAGAAGCAATTTCTAACTTGTTAGGATTTACCTCACAAATGAGGAAAGAAGCCTCAAAGGAGAAGAAAAAGAAAATTTTATAAGAAAAAGAGCTTTAATAAGCAAAGTGGAGAAAAATATAGAAGAAAATATTATAACAAACTAAGTCCTAAAAAATGAAGATTTTTTAGAAAAACAGCTTATTATGCTGTAGGAAAAAATAACTGTAAATACTGGGCATGCAGAAAGGTAGGACATTATGCTAATGAATGCAAAAATAGGAAGAATAACAAGCTTATTGAAATCTTGGGTAGCCCAGATTATGTTAAGCTTAGCGAGGAAAATAACAACAAAAGAATTATTGAAATTACATTGGACAAGGAATATAAAGAAAGTGACTATGAAGAAACAAGTCATATGATAGAAAGTAGTTCGATTAGTTTTGGTGATCTTGTAGGAGAAGAATTTATTGTAGACAATAAAAATGAAGAAGTCGAAAGAGATTGGGTCCTTCCTATAAGTAAGAAGGACATGATCTATAAAAAATCCATTTTTCAATTGAAAAGTAAGTATGTATGTGAGACGATAGAAGGAGATCTAGAAATCAAAGACTGTGAGTATGATGTAAGAGAAGTTAATCTTATTAGTGAGAAAAATATCCTTAAGCATAACAAAGATAGAAAATACAAGTATATCCATGTTGAAAGGGTTCAAGTTTAAATTACTCCATTATAGTATCTTGGCAAAGATATTGATCTTTATGCTTTGCTC
>NCQV01063003.1:34826-46826 GCA_002740545.1 Lophocereus schottii
TTCCAGTAAGTGCGCACATTTCAATTCATTTTAGTTCAAAATAAGGAAGAGAAGAGAAAATTATATTAAAATTATTACTAGTTATTATCTAAAAGGGGAATCCAATTTGATAAGCTCATATACACAATGCGATCATTTAGTAGGTGTACACCTTACAGTCTGACCGGGAAGCCTGAGCTAAGGGGTGAATTGAAGGATCTAAATCCTGATAACTGATAACTAGTGGGTCCACTTGATTATGTACTAAAACAATGTTTGAAATTGATTCATTAAATGCTTGTCTATTATGAGATTTTTGGTTTTCATAAAAGACACGTAAATTTTTCTTTTGAAAGATACAGGCTGTAAACGTACATGGATTCAGAAAACCTCTTCCCCCCACTTGTAAAGTATTTGTTTAAGGCTTAATGATGACAAAACTGACATCGTTTCTATTTCGAATCGATTGCTCATTATTAGTAAGCTCTAAATAATTTTTGTTACTACAAACTTTGTTGATAATCCAAATTTAACTTGGTATTTATTTATTTTTTAATTATTTTCTTAATTACTAATGTACACTACCTTATTTAGTTGAATTCAGAGGTATTCTCTTTTTACTATGAAATTGATTAAATTAGCTATATAACGCCTCCTCTTTTTATTGTTGTTGTTATTATCAGCGCTGCTCTTTGCTTATTTTGTTTGTTATTATTTATTTATTTATTTTTCAATAACTACCTTTTATAAATTAGTAATTTATTAACATTAGGTTAAGTAAAACCAAATGAGGGGAGCCAGTTTGATTTTCGATGTGATAACTTCGGTTTATGCGCCAAATTGGGAAGATATTAAATTTTTAAACATTGGGAAAACTTTAATAACCACTTACTTGTGTGGATTACAACCGAATTGGCCATTTCTAACTCATACATGTTCAACCTTTAAGCATTCTTTTGGGTAACATTAATACCTAATCTTGCCATTAACATCAATCAAACCTTTCTCTCTCATAACTTTATTAAATCAGCGAGAACCAAACTCCAATTAGTTTCAATTACTATCCCACTCGAATTAAACACTAAAATAAAATTCACTCCTCCGAATCAAACATCCAAGTTTACAACAATTTTACATATTTCGAAATTGCCAAGACACCTCTTTTTTCCACCTTCAACATCAAGCTTTCCTTTATCCGCTTCAATTCTTCAATGGCTAAAATCAAACACACCCAAATCAATTTTTAATTTCTTTTAAAACAAAACAAAATTCCTTTATTTTCAACTTACTCAACTCAAGTGAGCTCAATTTTCTCAACCCCTGCTCCGACCCTCTTCCTCCATGAAAACCCATAAACCTTCATACATCCCAATCCTCAAAATTATCGTAATAAACTCTAAATTCGCACAAATTAACATTAATCTAAGTAAAACAAACATATTTAATAACTAGGCCAAGAACTGAGATGGTGGAAACAATTTAGGGTGAGCTTGGGTCTCACCTTCCAACCACCAAGAAATACAAGGCAAAAGGGAAGTGGAACGAAATATCCGTTTTGATGGCTGTGGCTTTAACAGCCGGAGGTGGCGGTGATGGCACAGTGGGGCAGCTAACAGGGCCGATAGGGGCTTGAGGGGCGATTGCGTGGTGAAGCGGGGGACAGACAGAATGAGGATGAATTTGGCCCCTTTATTTTCATTTCAACCATATATTTTCCCTAGTTTGTTTTGCTGTCTTTTCATATTTTTTTTCCTTTCTGTATTCTTCTAACCCTCTTTTCGACCTAATATTTGGGCTATTTTTTGAGGGGGGCTTATTTCTTGCAATCTACCACCTCCATCTTAGATAGTAATTTCAATTCTTCTAATTTATTTATTTAATATAGTCATTCTACATCCACGCTTCATTCATTTTATTTTAAATAATTTCACAGATTACTTAGAAAAATTATGAGTTTCCCCATATTGATTAATATGCACCTTTGATTTTAGTTTTATTTAGTTTATTTGTACTATTGTTTTATTTATATAATATTGGTGACCAAATTGTATGAAGTACTCTTAGTTAGTATCCTCCATGAAAAATATTATATTTAGTCATCTTTACAAATATGCTAATTTATATTTATTTATAGGTGTCAATTGATATTATACGAAGCATTACTGAATCTTATCTCGAGACCACTTTGTCATCTCTGTTTACGATTGCTTAAATATTTCAATGGCTGAATTGAAATGCGATACTCTCCTTTGTTAAATTTAGAATTAACTCAAGTAATTAACATGAGTTAGGTTTGGGCTGCTACAACCTTTCCCCCTTAAAATAAGTTTCATCCTTGAAACTTATAAATTGACAGAGATGCTTGATTTACCTCAAAATGAGTATGGATATCTGTTTTTCATTTCTTCCTCGGTCTCCCAAGTGGCTTCCGATGAGGCATGATTAGCCCATAAAACTTTAACTAGAAGTATGCTCCATCTCGATGCCGTAACTTTGGCCTGGAACATCTTTTCTAAACTGTGAAATATGAAAAGCATTGTGTACATACTTGAGTTCTGCTGATAGAGCCAACTTATAAACCACTTGGTTTAACTTTTTAATGATCTCATATGATGCAACACAATGTACATAGGGCTGAATTTCCCCCTGACCTTAAACCTTATGACGCCACTGACGGTAGTACCTTAAGGAATGCTTTATCTCCCACTTAAAATTCTAATAGTCTCTTCTTTTCATTGGCATAGCTTTTTTGTCAGTTTGGGCAATTTTAATGTGCTCTTGTATCTTTCTTACTTCCTTAATGGTTTCTTGAATTCTACACCAATGTTATAATCAATGCTTTGTCTCACTCACTCCCAGATAAATAGGCATCAACCTTACCATAAAATTCTTGATTTTGTATTATTGATTGTATTAAATGCCCACTGAGAACCAAGATACAGGTAATGTCTTAAAACTTATGTTCTCTTGTGACCTCAGGTCTATGGTATGTTTTTGGGCTAACAATGAAGGAATACCTTATTCTCTATCTTACCATTTCAAAGTTGCCAACCTACATAACCTCCCTCATTAGACTGCTTAAAGATTTGTTAGATCTAAATTTGACATCAAATATGAATTTGTCTAAGAATTAGAGTGACGTAAATGGTAATCAAGTAAGTCATTACTCACAAAAGAGATAAACAATGAATTACAAATGATTGATAAATGACAGGTTATCAGGAGATAGCTAGAACAATGGTAGCCATAATGTATCAAGAGTTCAAAATTGGAAGGCCATAAGAGTCATTTTTCCAAATGTAGTTCACAAGAGAAACCAAATGATAACCGGCACTTCTTGAGCCCCATCGATGACAAAGATGAGCATTTTGCACCATCTCAAACAGGGTGGATAGTTAGAGAGCTGGATTACAGCCTTACAAATCAATTGCGCTATTTATAAATAAGTAAAAGACTAAAGTAGCTAAAACAGAGAGACAAAATTATTTGCTCACTTGAGGCTGCTTCTTAATAAGAGTTCTCATCGCTTAATCAAATTGTTCAAATCGTTGTGTAAATGGAAATGAACTGGGGTTATTTGAGCCATGTATGGAATACAAGATGGATTGTTCATAAAATCTTCACACTAAAGATGGGGTTAAATGTCAAAAACATAAATATAATATTGATATTGTAGATGATGGCATAATCAAGATGCTTAATATATGGCATATAAATAACCACCAAGGGGGTTTGGAAGGAAGGAGTTGGAACCATCTTCGAAGAGAACGATGTTTCAGTTGCACTTAGATTTAGTAGTTGAATTATGACAAAATAATGGCAATTAAGCTTCAAAAGAGTGACCCTTTAGCAAAAATCAATATAACAAGTGTGGTAGATTGACTTAGATAACTAGAGTATAGAACATCTTGGATTTATTATAAAATGAATTTGCAAGAGTATGCTCTCACTCACATGAGGCAAGTTCTGGTAAAATGACATGATTGAATAGAGAATGATCATGATCATGATCATTTATAGGGACGGAATATACAAGTATGAGAATACATGGTTGAGTAAGGACAGAGCCAAAATTTTCCATGACAAACGTATCAATAAGAAGGAGTTCTCTCCGAGGCAACAAGCTATTTTATATGACCATAAACTTCATCTATTTTCCAAAAAGCTTAGGTCTAGGTGGACCAATCCTTTGGTAGTGGAAAAAGTGTTTCCTCATGAAGCAATTAAAATCAAGGCCACCACTAAAGACCTTACATTCGACGTCAATTGGCATAGGTTTACGGAATTCTTGGAAATGCCTAGTGAGGACGACGTAGAATGTCTCTTACTCTACAAGCCTTCTCAATGCGAACAGGCAATACCTCATCTTGATGTATATATGTGAATGGTTGTGAATATGTGTGGAGTATGTCGGAAAATTGAGAAAAAGATTAAAAAATGAGAAAAAAAAAGAGAAAAAAAAAAGAAGAAAAGTTAAAAGAAAAAAATAGAAAAACAGATAAGTAGAGAGATAAATAAAATGTGGAAACAAGAGAGATGCAAGAAAAGATAGGAGAACAACAAGAAAAAGAGTTGAGAGGATGATGAAAACTTGAGCAGAAAAATGGCACCAGGAGCCCATGCCATGTGGCACTCCCTTGCTATAAGAAGTAAAGAAAAAAATATCAAATAGAAAATTGGCACAGTGGGGTTGTACCACGTGGCACGACCATTCCACTCTGGAAATCACAGTAGACCAAACAGAAATTTTGCACGATGGCACTGTGCCTTGGTGCATGCTCGTGCCATCTGAGCAGACTACAACATTACCTAAAACCCTACCCCCTTTCTTTAATTTTCCTTCTTCTTTATCTACTCGAAAAACACTCCCCCTTCCTACTCTCATGCTAAACTCAAATCCCTCTCAGAGCCTCCTAAATTCTCATAAATTTCATCAATCTTTGTCATAAAAATCAACCCTCCACTAAAACCTCACCTCAAACCCTTCATTTTCTTCCTTCTTATCCACCCACTTTCTCTTTCTACAAGTTTAACCTCCATTATTGAGGTTGAAGGTGATAGAGAAGTAAATCTTGCTCTTGCCTTCAATTCAAGTTCCACTCAAGCTTTTAAGCTTTCAAGAAGCAATTTTGGGCACAAGGAGCATCATTCATCAACTTGCCAATTTGAATCTTCACATGATGGTTAACAAGTGGATAGGTGAAAGCTTCCACTACCACGTCATCCCTACCCAAGATGTCATCAAGGCCTTCTTCTTCCTCTAATCTCACCACAAGAAACAAAGTAACTCCAATGCATTCCCTTTATTTCTTCCTCCAAGTACTTACGAGCTTCAATTTGCTAATGAGGAACAAATGGTTAAATGTGAGCAATTAAACACTGGATTGACTTGGGAGCAAAAGTTTTTGCACATAGACACCTTGAGGCTATTGGGATTGTTAGACAAATGGGTTGGCTTGAATATGTTGAAATGCAATGTATGTCATATGACCGGTTGGTGCTCGACAAAATGAGCTTGTTAGATGATGTTGGTGCTCAAATTCTTAAGCTCACTATATGTTTACTGGTATGGGTCCTATAGAGGCTAAGAGGCCATTTCAAATGGTCAACACCAACCACAAGATGAGCTTGTGAGATTTCAATGCATTACTTCACCTTTGGACGGTTGAGCATTACATGCTCTGAGCATAAGACTTATCAATATAGGTTTGGTAGGCCCCAAGTATTTAACTCTAGGCAAGCCAAGGTAAACGACATTTGCAACATCAACATTAGCTACCTCTAACGCTTAATGGCTACTATCATTTTTGGACGTCATAACAACCAAAATGTTTGTAGGAAAGCAGAGCTATTCATTATTTGGTGTGCTTTGATAGGTCAACATGTAGACACGAGTGCCTTTATCAACAACTTGAATAAGTTGCTAAAACAACCCATACTAACGAGATAGGCATTAGGGGTATCATTATCACCATAGCCAAAGGCTTGAATTATAAAGGAAAATTTGAGTCCCTTGAGCCTCATTTTATGGGAGAGACTCTTGTCCTTGCCACACTATGTCACATGGCTATTATTGATCCAAGAGATAACACCAACAAGTACTCCCACCATAAACAAATACTTTTCACTTTTCCCAACGTGGGATGTACCACACTTACAAATAGGAACAATTGTTCTTATGACGGGATGGTGCATTATAAAGAGGGTGATGAAGGTGATGAAAACAAGGATAAGAAAGAAAGAGTTCAAGGTGGTCATGGGGGTTATGAAATGCAAACTAAAGATAAGCAAACCCAATTACCCCCATTCTAACAACTACCGCTACTTTAAATAGGTGGGTCCTCCTCATTGGATCAACCTCCATTTGATATGCATTTCTTCCAATCATTTTCCAACCTTCAAATAGAGTTGGCCGATCTACAAACTAATTGCATTGAAATGAGACATTATGTGTATCGTATAGCCAAGCAGATGGACTTTATTGGTGAGAGAGTCAACTATTTTAGGGGCTTTGTTGATCCCTAAGAGGAGAGGGATCTAGTAAGAATGAGGTGAGAGGAGAAGAGAGCCCTTAGAGAGGCCTTGGAGTTAGAAGAATAGCGAAGAACCAATGACCTCATTTGAAGGCAGGCGGAGGCCATCCAACGACTCAAGGAGTGATGACGTACTTTCATGGGCGATCAACAGTGTTTCCCTTCATTATCTCTGTTTCTTCCTCACTTCTGGCCATCAACCTGGCCTAATAGGGCCCAGTGACTGTTAGTTGTATCCCTTCCTTCCCCTTCATATCATATTTACTTGCTTTGGTGGGAATTTTCATGTGAATATTTGATGAAAGGATATCTCATATAGGGTAAGTTGGTTTCTTATGTGCATCTCCTTATGCACTTGCCCCTTATTCTATTATCTTGCGATGTGGATTGACGTTGAGGCCATTTAAGGTGAAATTTATTTGTGATTGGCCATGATTCTTGAGGACTTTGTGTGGATGTGATGAGAACATGATTGTCGTGATTTGTGGGATTCATGTGTATCTTTAACAGGCTCTTAAGAGCATAAGCAATGTATATCCTTGTATTTAGGATAGTTATTACATTTGCATTGCACAAATGCATGCATACATATGGTGATCTTGTGTCCATCTCTTGCGAGGTATTTCTCTCTCTTTCCCCTTATACATACTATTCCCTTTTTTCTTTATATTTTCTTTTCCTTTTTGAGGACTCCTATTCCCACAGTAAGGACATTGTGCATTTTTAGCATAGGTAGGGAGGTCGTTCCTCTAAAATTTTTGACAAAGAAAAAAAGAGAGAAAAACTTTTCAAAAACTCAATAAGATTTTCCATTTCCTCTTGTAAATAGTGAGTTTTTAAGAGTATAAATCGGACTAGAATGACATGTGAGTAGGGTGTATATGATAGGAATTGGGCACAAAATTATGGTCGATTCATGCATTGGGCCAACCTAATAAATGAGAGTAAGCATGGTAAATGAACTTGTGAGGTTTAGAGCTTAATGAGACTACTTTATCACTTGTTGTGGTCATATACTTCCTTTTGTGAGAGGCTCATTTATGGCTATCACTATCTAGAATTTCCCCTAGCCCCCTTTGAAACCACATATTGCATGCATACATACATGATGAGAGGAAAGATGCATTTTTGTGCAAGTATGGACCTAGATTAGCTAAAAATCTTTCCATGTATAGAATTGTATGCCCTGCTAGTGCTTTAAGCCTCAATTGCCACCATTCTTTTTGTAAACCACTCTTTTGACCCTTGGCCAAACTAATGTCTTACCTAAGCTAAGACTAAGGAGTATCACTTTAAAAAGGGGAGTTGAGAGATGATGTGAGGGATAGAATTTTGTGCCATGATGATGTGAATGAGGAAATAAATAATGTGTCAAGGTTGACATGCAAGTTGAAGAGTTAATTAAGTGCAAAAATTCTCATATGATGTGTTCTTAGTTCAAAAAAAAGGAAAAGAAATGAAGAAAAGTCTTAGCATGGAAGGTTTATCTTGTGTTTAGCTCACTTGAGTCACCAATGCATACTTTGGGAGGTTTGTGTACTTTTATAATTAAATGAAAGGGTGATAATTGATGGAGAAAGGCATGATAGTTCTTTACTTTTAGCTAAATAACTCCTCATTTCCCAAAGTGTTAATCCCTTTCTAAACCCTTTAACCTGAGCCTTGTTACAACCCATTAAAGTCCTATTGATCATCAATGTGCATTCTAGTGAAAGAGAATGAGAGTTAAATCAAACATATAGTAGAGTGCATATTTTTGGTTGAACATGAGTGAAAGCTATACCATCTCTCAAACATATGAGAGGAGAGCTTTACATAACTTAAAGTAAGCCAACCATCGTTTGCTCATCATTAAAAAGGGTGGATTTGATTACATGACTAAAAGGGTGGATTTGATTACATGACTATCATTTTGAAGGATCAAGATTTTTGATTATATACGCTATGCATGCTGCATATATTGATCATTTGATTGCGCTGGTTGACTTGAGTGTGCATTGGTACCCCATGAATGTTGCTTTGTGAAAATTTAGGGAAAAAAAAGATTTTTCATTTTTTTTCTTACTCTTTTTTTCCTTCTTCAAGGACTTTGTGGGTATGTCTTCCATAAACACTCACAAGACGGCACTCCTCCACCTAGGAGGCCAAGAGGTTTAAAGGGCTTGTTGCATGTGTCAAATGCAACCCCACGAAAAGGTATTTTACTCGATGACGGGCAAAATTTAAGTATGAGGTTATTTGTTCAGTCTCTAACAGACACATTTTTTTCCTACCCTTAACACTTGATTTACATCATAAATAACTCTTAAATTAGTAATTTATTAATGTTTTGCATTTTGTAGGCTTAGAAATGAAGAAGCTCCAAAGTTGGAAGTCAAACCATGCTAAAGCAATCAAAGCATGTCTAATCACCGGGAAGCAACAAGAAATCAAGGGGACATAGTTGTAGCATGGTAGGATCATGCAACGTGGCATGCCCCTACTACCTCTTCTCCCCTAATTTTAAAAAATGCAGAAAAACAGAGCATTTTGGGCAAGAATGTGGCATGGTGAGAGCATGCCATGTGGCACGCCTATGCCAAATGTCGAGGTTGTTTACATTTAAAGAATTTTTGGGAACAAATTAAAAGGGGATTAGAGATATTTTTTAGGGTTTTAACTTAGAATAGCAGCTTTTTGTCTCTCAAGCAAGCACTTATAGACTTAAATACCTTATTAATGAAAGTTAATCCTTTGGTTTGATCTTAACATTTTCTTGTTGCTCTTCTCTCATTAAGTTCAAATTTCACTTTGTCTCTCCCAAATTCCCCCAAATGCTTTGTTTTTAATCAAAAAACTCACCCCAACAATGGGTTTTGATGAACTAGGGGTTGTGGAGAGATTATAAGTAAGATTCTAATAGAGTTGAACCCATAATCTACTTCCCAAAACTTACCCATCCTTCTTTCTAAAATCTTCTTCTCAATCCTCAAATACAAGGTTTCATCAATGGATTTCACAATGTAAGACACAAAGTTCATTAATGGTAATTGTGATTGAAGTTTAATAGGGTTGGGCATCACATTGATCAAGAAAATACCATCATTAAGTAAAATTAATTAATAGGTAACTTTCTCTCACTTCACTTTTGTTATTTAACACTAGATTAATTAGTTGTAGATTAGATTAGATTTTATCTTAGGGTGATCTTTGAGGATTATTGGGAAGTTGTGTGGCCATGTCATGCCAAGGGCCACATCGAGCCCCATCTTCACCCATTTGATGTATTTTGTGTACATTGCTTGTTAGTTTACTTGTTGATAAATAGGTTAGTTCAAATCCTTTCAATTATGTTTTGTTTGATGCTTTTATATGTGGTGTAATTAGTTTAAACTGAAACATTAGAGTAATTTATGGTAGATGATCAACCTAAAACCTCATCTATAATTGGATCGAAAGTTAAGTAAATCCCCTATCATCTCAGTGGACAACATCTCTTTTACTCTGAAACTATACTAATCAACAACTACATTCCTCACCTTTCACTTCTAGTGCCAACCACAACCCTTCCGTTGCATCCGTCCATGTTTCGTGGTCCCCTTGTTTCATCTTATGCCTCTATTCCTAGCACTGCCTTGACCAATATAGGAGACCTTTCTCATTCTAGGGCATTCCACTTAGCTAAGTATGTGAGATGAGGAGAGACAAAGCCATCCTTGAGCTTCAAGAACAAGTAAGAAGGCTCATAAGAGAATTTGAGCAAGTAAAAGGGTCTTTCCCTATCAGACAATGATACCAACACTATTGGGAGCTTGATGTTAGCCCTACTGACATTGCCTACTCATCCTCTCGTGAAAATTAGGATGACGAGGATAGAGGAGATGCAAAAAGAAGGCATCCAAGGGATTACCTTAGGGATCTCAAAATTGAGGCATCGGAATTTGATGACAATCTTAACCTGTAGAACTATCTTAATTTGGTGCAAGTCCTTAAAAGGATCTTCAAACTCAAGGAGTTTAATGAAGAGAATTCCTTCAAATTGGCTATTCGTAATATAAAGTGGTATGCCTATCTTTGGAATGAACATTTGAAGAAGAATATAGCAAAGGAAGCTAAGTCTAAGATCAATACATGGTCCAAGCTTAAAAAGCACATAGATAACAGGTTCCTACCATCCTCCTATAAGCAAGAGATCTACCTTAAGCTCACTTCTCTTAACCAAGAGAATCTTAAGATGGAAGAATATATTAGAAAGTTTGAATGACTCCAAATGAGCATTGGCTTAGGTGAAAAGCCCAAGCTCAAAATTTCTGGGTTCATTAAAGGATTTTCTCGTAGCATTGTCAATAAGGAGGATTTACAACCTTGTTTATGCCGGAATCGAGCATAAGTGAGGAAATTAAACTCATACATCCTCTAGCTCCATCATTCTTAAGAGAGTTTGTAGATGTATTCTTCAGTGATTTACCCCTGGGGCCTTCTCCTTTGAAAGGAATTGAGCACTAAATTAACTTCTTCCTAGCTGTCCTTTGCCAAATAAGCTGGCTTATAGATGTAATGCTGATGAGTCAAAGGACCTTTAAAGACAAGTTAAAGAATTACTTAACCATAGGTATATTAATAAGAGCTTGAGTCAATGTTCAGTTCACACCTTTTCGTACCGAAGAAAGATGGGACTTAGCATATGTGTTTTGATTCTAGGGTCATAAACAACATTACCACAAGTATAGATTTCCCATTCCTTGATTGGATGATATACGTAATGAGTTATACAAGTCCAAGGTCTTTTCTAAGATTGACTTTAGGAGTGGTTAAAATCACTAAATAAAGATAAACGAAGGAGACCAATGAAAGTTCACTTTCAATACCATGTATGAGTTATATGGGTTACTGGTTTTGCCTTTTTTGTCTATCTAATGCACCTAGCACTTTTATAAGATGCATGAATGAGGTTGTAAGACCTTTCATTGGGAAGTTTGTGATGGTGTATTTTGATAATATCTTGGTGTATAGATGTAATGAGGCATCTCATGTGGAACATCTCCCTCATGTGTTGCAAGTCTTAAGGCAAATAACGTTATATGCTAAGCTTGAGAACTATGACCTATTCACTCCCTAAGTTGTTTTCTTGGGTATGTTGTGCCCAGATAGGGAATTCAAGCTGATGAGTCCAAGGTTGAAGCTATCAAGAGTTGGTCCATCCCAACCACCATCATGAAAGTTTGAAGTTTCCATGGATTAGCCACGTTCTACCGCTGGCTCATTAAAGACTTTAGCTCTCTTATGGCTCCCTTAAGTGAGTGCATTAAGAAAAGAAGTTTTCAGTGGACAAAGACCGCTCAAAGGGTCTTTGAAGCAATCAAAGATAAGCTAAGTTTGGCTCCTATCTTGGCTCTTCCCAACTTTGAGCGCCTTTTTAAAGTTGAGTGTGATGCTAGTAGGGTTGGAATTGGTGCGACTCTCACTTAAGCTAAGTGCCCTATAGTCTATTTTAGTAAAAATTAAACTA